>JASTWQ010000618.1:0-99997 GCA_035220615.1 Leptothorax acervorum
TTCGATTTCCCACTATTGTACACCAATTGTTTATACGGCTAAGACTCAAAACCCATCTTTCAATTCTCGCACATGGCTTCGATCTCGGGCTAAATATTGTTTCGAACGGTTTGTGATCCGTATATAGTTCAAAATCTTTCCCGTACAGGTACCAATGAAATTTTTCGCATGCCCAAACAAAAGCTAACGCTTTCTTTTCAGTTTGCGAATACCTCCTTTCTACGTCACTCAAAGTTCTGCTTGCGTATCGAATTGCACGTGGCCTTCCTTCCTGCATTTGGATAAGCACGGCTCCAAGTCTCACAGGACTGGCATCTGCGATTATTTTGGTTTCAACATTTTTGTCGTAGAACCCTAAGATTCCTGGTTGTACTATGCATTTCTTTAAATCATGAAATGATTCTTCCTGCTGCTGACCAAATTTGAATACGGCATTTTTCCTAGTAAGTTTGAGCAGCGGTTCGCTCCTTGTTGCTAAATCTGGAATAAAACGCCCCGAGAAATTTATGAGTCCCAAAAAAACTCCTTACTTCCTCGGCTAATTTTGGTCGACGGAATTGCTGAATTGTGTTTTTACTGCTTTCTGACGGTTTAATGCTTTCTTCGAAATGTGATGTCCCAAGAATACCACGTCTGACTTCCGAAATTTACATTTTTCCTTATTTAATGTGAGTCCTTTTCCGCGTAGTCTCTGTAGCACCTTCTTGAGTTTTGCGTCGTGTTCCTCCTTATCTTTCCCGTGTACTAAGACGTCGTCCAGAAAAAGCAACACGCCTTCTAATCCCTGCAGAGTTTGTGTCATAATCCGGTGATATATTTCTGGTGCACAGCTTATTCTAAACATCAGTCTCTTGAAGCGGAATAATCCTTCTTCGGTGGCAAACGTTGTAATTTCACGTGACTCATCATCAAGCTCCACTTGATGATATCCCCATTTCAAGTCTAGTTTAGAGAATACGGTAGATCCGTTTACCTCTTGCAGGAGCTCTTCTGTTGTCGGGATTGGAGAACGTTCTCTAAGAACCGCGCGGTTTGCTTGCCTCATGTCGATGCACAGCCTTCATCCGTTTTTCCCCTTCGGTACGATGCAAACTGGTGAAACCCATGGCGTAGGGTCTTCCACCCTTTCAATGATGTCTTCATCCAATAATTCCGAAATTAATTTCTGTTGAACCTCCTTCAAGTTGTACGGCTGCCTGCGAACTGGTTGAGCAACTGGAGTAACAGACTTGTCAATCGGTATTTTGAGTTAAAAATCTTTCAGCTTACCAATTTCTTTAAAAATGTCACCGAATTCTTCAATAACATCTTGTTGCTCAACGGTTCTGACAGCTCCTGGCCCAATGCTGAGCACTCCTAGATCCATCGCAGTTTTCTTCCCTAGCACTGCTCCACCTTTCCGTCCAGAACGATTACCTCTGCTTCCACTGCCAATCTCCTGTCGACTTGCTGTACCTCCGTCCTAAACGCTCCCATTATCTTCAGCGGTGGCGGCTCCCATACGGATACAGCTTTTTTTCCGAATGATACAATCTGCACCGAATCTTACAGTCTCTCAGTCGCTTCCAGCATTTTTTGTCGATAATATTGCAAGTTGCTCCCGAATCGATAATCATATTGTTTTTACTCCTCCTAGCAACACGTCAATTTTTTCGTCTTCTCCAATACCAAAAATCTTGTCTCTCTCCCGAATGCTGAATGCGTAGAGATCGTCCGATGAATCTTCCTCGCTGCTCGTACTACTCTCTTCCACTTGTCGAACTTTTTTCCGATTAGTTTTCCGCTCTTTCTTAACCACCATTTCCATCTTCGTTTTACAAACAATTTTGAAATGACCTTCTTTCCCACATCTTTTGCAAGTACTCGTGCGGGCTGGGCAGCTTTTATGTTTAGCAAAATGCCCGGTACGGTTACATCAAAGACATCTAGCGTCTGTTCCACCTGCCCTGTTTTTATTTTCGCGTCCTTCGTAATTCTTGCCGTGTCCTTTTACCTGGTTTACCTGCTCTGTTTTATTTTCTTCCAATGTCATGGCTTGTGCTTGTCTGTGTGACATTTCCCATAACCTTGCGATTTCTATTGCTTTCTGAAACGTTAGTGCGGTTCCTTCTTTCAGTAACTGGCGGCGTAAATCGTTTGAGTTGCACTCTTCTATAATCTGGTCTCGAATCATTTCGTTCTTTCTATCCCCGAATTCACAATTTTCTGCTTGCTGTTGCAATCGTACCACATAATGATCAATCGTTTCATTCGTTTGCTGCGCTAGGCAGCGAAAATTATGCCGTTTATATGGTACATTAATTTGTGGTGAAAAATGCGCTTTTAGCGCTGCTTTCGTTACGTCATAGATGTCTCCACCTTGCGGCACTACCACATCCAGCGCGTAATACACATCTTGTACCTCGGGACCCGCTAGATGCAACAAAAATGCCTGCTTACGTGCACTCGTGAGAGCTGCTTGCGTTTGTATAAATAATTCAAACGCCGGCATCCACTTCTTCTAGCGTACTCCCACGGTTGCGCTTTCTTCATTTACCGAAAACTTTTCCAATTTACGCCCCGAAGCCGAGCTCATTTTATGATTGTTTTCTTCCACACTCGCGCTAATCGTACCTCGACGTGTTCCTTTTTTTATTTAGCTCCTGATATCTCTCGTCCGAAAATACTTCCGATTCACCTCGTCGCCAATGTAATCTCTTTATATTTCGCAAGTCGGGAGTATTAATAACTTGACGCTCCTTGTTATGGGTCGCTTACTCCGCCATCTTTATTCTCCTCCACTCTTGCCAACCTCCATACTTTACAGTGCCAACCCTAGAATACTACAAATGGTACACTGAGTGAAGCACTGATGGCGCTCGTATCGGGCGTTCCTGTCTTTTCGCGCCGAGCGAAAGTTTATTATCCCGTTGGAAAAAAAGCATTTCTCAGACATTTAGAGGATTCAGGGACTTTTATGTTAATATATCTTTGCCAAAAGGTACGTGAAATCGATATTTTCAAGTAAGTTCGCTTAGTCTTCAACAGTTTTAATTAAAAATCCAAAATTTCTGAAGCGATGTAAGTTTACATGTTGGCCCCCCATGATAAATCTAGGCCCCAAAGTCCTGTTTTGGATATATCCGATATTGAAACTCCTGGTGGGGTTTTCTGATGACGCAGATTTTTGCCAGGAACATTATTCCATGGACCAACATGGTGAAATTTGGATTCAATGTCTTATTTGTCGCTTATGGGCACACCGTGCGAAAAAGATGAATATGTGTGCGATTTTTGTTTGTAAATGATAAAACTAAGAAGATTACAAATTGTTTTATTTATTCTGTAATGTTTATGCATTAGTTTCTAAACACTGTTGTCAAAAAAATGCAATTTTCGATGGGGGGCCATATTCCCTCACTTTTTCAAAACATCACAAAATGACATGTTTCAGAAATATGTGTCCTATATAACTCAATTGTTTTTTCTTCGGTTCCCACGTTTTAGCAGACACAAACTGTATAGTCCACCTTCATTTTAAGCAAAAGTTTAGTTGAATTGGAAATAACAGTTCAGATTTTATGTAGAAAAACTGTGGAGGCCACGATTACACACCTCTTCCTCTAGTATTTAACATAAAATCAAGCGACGCGGTAACGTCGCCAAGTATTGTACATACATAAAAAATTGATTGGCTCGTGAATGGACAGATTGACAGATCAAGTTGTTGCCATTCAGAGGCACATACTCGTATGACCGCGGCGCTACCAAGTAGCTTTACCTAGAGACCCCTAATAAAAGTCTGGCCATAAGCGATTCTTGTCAAAATCCTGCGAGAGACGGATATACATTTTCTCTTTAACCTAGCCTCATCTGATACGCTCCAGCACATTTGGCAGCTGTAAACGTGTTATAAGTATTGCAGCAATAGGTAGATAGCAAAAATAGCGGTATTATAGAGAGAATGTATATCCTTCTCTCTCTCAGGATTTTTACAAGATTGCTTTATGGCCAGACTCTTGTAAGAGGGTCTCTAGCTTATTTTATTGCGGTTTTTTCGATTAAGATATCTCTAAACGGAAGCCCTAATGAAAAATCTAACATGTTTCTTATATAACATTTTTATCGGCGCGTAAATTGCGACTAGTCCGAAAGAAATTGGTGCAGTCAATCCTGAGATCTCAAAATCTCAACAGCAGAATGTGACTTTAAGTGACTTTTTTCTTCGCTGGCGGTTTCAGATTCAGACGCACATACATTCGCACGCACACACGCAAAGCGGAGTTTGTCCCTCAAGTCCGCATTCGCAGAGCACGCGACGTACGATGTAGGTGAACGCGTTGACACGCACACGAGTTTATCTCACGCGGCGTACTGGCTGCTGTCATATACCTAATAAGGCATCGCAGCATTCTCAAATTAACCTATGATAATCCATATTATATCGCTTTGCCGCGATTACTTCGACATGTCAATCAATGAACTTCTTGAATTAACCTGTGATCATCTATATTGCTCTTTAACTCGCGTTTGGCAATTCCGTACAATCCTTTGTCTCTGCAAAAAATAATAAAAATTAATAAATAATAAATACATAATATATAAATAATAAAGTGTATAAAGTAAGTAACGTAAATAAGTAAGTAAATAATAAGTAAATAACAAACTAACAAACTAATAAACTATAATTAATAAATAAATAAGTAATTACAAAATTATGTTTTAAAATTATTTAATCTTAGCACAAAAATATTTCAGAAATATTTCAGAAATATTTCAGAATGTTTTACTGAAGAATGAAACATCTCCATAAACATTGCAAAATATTTCTGCAACATCTCCGAGACAGCTTTTAACAACAGCAAAATGTTCGCGATGCTTGCACTTGACACTTTTACAGAAAGTTTGCTGAAAGGTTAATAAAAACATTTACAATCTTTCTGAAATATCACCAAGGGGTTACTAAATGGCTGAAATCTTTTTGAAATATGCTGACAGTTTAATAAAATAATTTTGGGTAAACTGAAGGAGAGCTCCCTCCTCACCGATTTCGATGAAATTAGGCTTAATCGATTCGTTTTTGCACAAAACGAATGAATCTGGCAGAAAAAGCCCCGCTCGGCCCCGCGACGCGAGATATTAAACTGTTAAAGTTGACGACTATCAGGTTATGAAACCTGTCATACCGACGCGATGTAGCGACTACGGACATGCTCCGCGACCACATGCGCATGCTCCGTGATCACATGCGCATGCTCAGTGGCCGTGCGCGCATGCAAAAGTGCGCGAATGTTGACACGTATGCAATTATGCATACTTATAATGCATAAATATAAATATGTACTTTTCATATCTCAACTATTCTCTGCTTTAACAAATAATTTGTTAAAGCACAGAATAATTGGTATATGAAAAGTACATATTTATATGTACGATGAATGTTGGTATATAATATGTACTTTTCATATACCAACTATTCTCTGCTTTAACAAATTATTTCTGTTTCGTTAACTTCAACGTTTAATATCTGTAGTAGAAATAATTTGTTAAAGCAGAGAATAGTTGGTATATAAAAAGTATATATTTATATGTACTTATTCATCGTACATATTTATATGTACGATGAATAGTTGGTATATAAATATGTACTTTTCATATACCAACTATTCTCTGCTTTAACAAATTATTTCTGTTTCGTTAACTTCGACGCTTAATATCTGTAGCTGAAATAATTAAAGCAGAGAATAGTTGATATATGAAAAGTACATATTTATATTTATGCATTATAAGTATGCATACGTTTAAAATTTGCTCACTTTTGCATGCGCGTGCGACCACTGAGCATGCGCATGTGGTCACAGAGCTGACAGAGCATGCGCATGTGGCCGCGGAGCATGTTCGTGGTCGCTACATCGCGTCGGTATGACAGGTTTCATAACCTGATAGTCGTTAACTTTAACAGTTAATATCTCGCGTCGCGGGGCCGAGCGGGGCTTTTTTCTGCCAGATTCATTCGTTTTGTGCAAAAACGAATCGATTAAGCCTAATTTCATCGAAATCGGTGAGGAGGGAGCTCTCCTTCAGTTTTTACCTAATTTTGAAACTTCTTTGTAATAGCCCTTGCACACTGGACGCGATGAACGATATCCTATTGAGAGAGCTCTGCTTCTTTCAAATGGTTATGAAAATCCGTTCTCTCAGCCGGTCATCCGTCCAAGTAATCGCGCCCGACGTTGCTCGACTTTTCTTATCGAAAAAGCTAGCGGTGATCTTCTGGCTCTGATGCTTCCTTCTTGCTCATAATCGTTTATAACATATCTATATGTATAGTGTTCAAAAGTCTTGTAATGATATTATTAAGTAGCAAATATTAAAAGCAACGTAACAACAATTGATATACAATAAATATTAATATAAGATTCGTATATCAACATAAGTAATTTAATATTAATATAATAACATTAATAATAAGAATGCCTAAAGCCGCTACCTGGACACAAGATGAAAATTTTACTTAATAAATCAAAATTAAAAACGATTAGGAATCAAATTTAAAAAATATAAATCTAAAGAAATTTTTTTCTGTGTACGTGTGTGCAAATCGAGATTTTATATCCTGCACCATCAGCTAAACTGCTTTCCTTTATTACCAATAATTCCCACAATTAATTTTTTTAACTATTCTTATTTTAAAATAACCATAAAAGAATATAAAATTATAGGTAATTATGCACTTTAGAGGACACCCCTCCAATGACCTTGACCTTGACATATGTTGTCAAGTTCACCCTCCTGAGTGACCTTCAAAACGTTATAGCCGTCGGTCGTTCTTTGTTAAAAAGTTATTAACAAAAAAAGTGACAAAAAAAGCAGTTATTTTGAGTATTAAAAAACATAAACGACTAATATACCAAAGTACTTACATGCGTGTGCGGGGGGGGTTACACCCCCAGAACCCCCTCCTACAGGGGTTGGTGTGGAATGATGGACATCGCTTTAATTTATAAAGTACATTCATGGCGGGTGCAGGGAGGGGTGAAGTCCCGTCACCGCCCACGCATATGCTTTGTAAGATGAAGTGAGGTCCACCCCACACCGACCCCTGTAGGGGGGTCCGTGGGGGCAGACCCCCCCCCCTCCCCCCCGCACACGCATGTACTTTGGTATATTAGTCTCTCATATATACAGGGTGTCCGCGTATAAGTGGCCACCCCTTTTTATCTCGCAAACTACAGGAGATAGACTCAACAAATATGATATCAAATTAAATGGTTTTAATTGCTCTATTGGTGTGCATAGTGATTGCTTATAAAAATTATCTTTGTTAGAGAACGGAGTAGTATGCATAACTTTTCACGGTAATGTGAATATTTCCGTATAATAAAAGTTGTAGTATTCCTTTTAGAAATACAACGATGTATGATGTAACACATTTATCTTATAAATTATACGAGTTTTGTTAAGTCGAAGTTTTGCGAATGTCTACTACCTTTTCAGTTTCGGCCCTGCGGTGTGGCTAAGTTTCGACTCTCGCATTAGCGATTGACACATGATACGTGACATCTATCACACTTCGCTAATGCGAGAGTCGGAACTTAGTCACACCGCAGGACCGAAACTAAAAAGGTAGTAGTCATCCGTGAAACTTTGACTGAACAAAACTCGTATAATTTATAAGATAAATATGTTATATCATACATCGTTGTATTTCTTAAAAAGAACACTACAACTTTTATTATATCGAAATATTCACATTACCGTGAAAAGTTATGCATGCTACTTTGTTCTCTAACATAGATAATTTTTATAAGTAATCACTATGCTCACAATAGAGTTCGATTAAAACCACTTAATTTGATATTATATTTGTTGGGTCTATCTCCTGTAGTTTGCAAGATAAAAAGGGGTGGTCACTTATACGCGGACACCCTGTATATCTCATAATGCTCAAAATAGCTGCTATATTTGTCAAATTTTTTTGTTAATAACTTTTTAACAAAGAACGAGCCACGGTTAGAACCTTCCGAAGGTCACTCAGAAGGGTGATCTTGACAACATATGTCAAGGTCATTGGAGGGGTGTCCCCTAAAGTGCATAATTACCAAAAGTTTATATCAATTATATATAATTAGAGAAAAGCCCCGATTATGAGATACCACATCTATTTTGTGTGATTGCCGGAAGTCTATGGGCAGAATTGTAAAATATAGTAAGTTATTTTGAAGGGAATTTAATAAGCTTTAAGATGCTAAAATGTAAAATTTAATTTAAATATTAATTTTTCTGAAAATTAGAAAAATGTAAGAAATGAGCTTTCGAAAAAATCGAAAAAGTGTGCTCCTAATATGAGAGACCCCGGGAAATCGCTAATAAAGTTCAAAATACATCATATTGTAATTAGAAAATTTTATTCAAAGTTTTTGAAAGACAAATGTAATGGAGAAGCATATTTGCAACAATCGTAAACCCACTTATACCCAATATTGTACCTAATCTTCCCCTCCACCCTTCCCCCTCAAATCAAGGTCAGCACAGTCTTATAAATTCGTATAAACCTCCCCTTAACGTTAATATAGTATTTTCTCTTCTTTTATTACTATACAATAACTTTCATACTCCAGCAACCCAGGAGTCCCTGAGTATCTCATGTTACGAGCACCACGCCTTGCGGTTTCGCGATCACCAAATCTAATCTCTACAATTGAGCAACTCAACATATCCCGTATTTTCCTATTAATACGACCTTACTCTATCGCTACATGCAGAACTTTTTGCCAAATATTTATTAATTATATAATAAACAAGGTTTAAAGACTCATATCCATGGCACTTGACAACATTCAATTTCACAATTTCTTTCTCTACAACGACTACACGCACGATCAAACAATGAATTTTCCACTAAATAAGTGTTACCCCAAGAGCAATAAGTTCATGGTGGAACCAACAGATAGGGCCTATTACTTTAGTAGAAACCTCGCTGTCGCATATTAGGAGCCTATCTCATAATAGGGGACTTTCCTCTATATCATATTATATATAATTACATATAATATAAGATCTATATATATTTATTTATATATAATTATATCTAGATATTTATAACTCCATATAAAATTATGCAAAGTTATATTAGAATTCTTCTTCAAGTTGCGATACATCAAATTATATACAAACTTATATATAATTGCGCCAAATTAGATATAATTATACGTATATATTTTTTATGTTTGATTAAAATAATAATGTGTTTGCATTAAATTCGCATAAAAAGACCATTTTTTATAATTATAATTATATATAAGAAACATTTACATTCTCGTAGATTATATATGATTATATATAATTATGGCCACGTAGATTCGGCTTGCTTGCCGAGTGTTCGTTTGTTTGCTCGCAGAAAGGAAGGAGTCGCAATGTCGAGTGGTCCGTAATTAACGAGACGTTGGTTTATGCTGTACACTATTTACAGTTTATTATAGTTCTATATACAAGTTCTATATACAAGTGTGTATATATGTGTGAGTGTAGATTTATGTGGCCCTGAAAAGGCCGATTAGAAGTATTATGTGGCACTGACAAGGGCCGATGGAATCTGCCTTACGACGACGGACGCTCACTCCAGAACAAGCACGGCCGAGTGCGGTTACGATGGAAAGGCTGGCGTGGTCCCCAACGCCCGAGTATCCTCCAAGCCGGCGGTGTTCCTGGTGGTGTATGCGACAGCTCCGAGTCGCGGTCGGTTTGAGTTGCCTGCGTTATTGTTGGCGCCGGAGTGTCGGTCTACGTCTCTTGTTCTGCCTTAAATATTGGAGTCTCCCACTAGCTGTCCGTCTGTGCTCCTCTCTCGATGGTGGGAGTCTCCCACTCGCTGTTCGTTTGCGCCTCCTGTTTGTTGTGCAGAAGCTCGCTCTGTACACCTCGGTGGACCCGTGTTGGGGGAACGGTTTGGGTCCCCTTCTCAATCCGGTCGCCCGATGACAGCGGCAACGGCGACAGGAGTTGTGGAATCGTGAACTGCCAGCGAGGAGAGGTCCTGCGTCGAATTCGGATATCTCCCTCTGCTAGTAGATATCGCAGCGGCCTGGTGAGCTCCTTTGGCGGCGGACTGATTGGTATGAGATTCCACGCAACAGGTTGGTCCTGTGGCTGCTCCGGTTTTCTAGGCGGCAGCGATAGGCGTGGAGTCGTCGTCCGGTATCGTCTCTGTATAGGCAGCGTTTCCTTGGCTTCAAAAAGCTTACGTCTCTTAGCTCTCTTGGTCGATCCAACCGGTGGCTAGCTGAGCCGTGAACTGATGTGGAGCGCTTTTTTTTCCAATGAGATTAGAGAACGCAGTTCCCAGGACCAGCCAAACCTGCATATAACATAATCAAGTAATACTGAAAAAATATAAAATTTTCTGAAATCGGAAGGACGCTTAGTTCCAGAATGAAACGTATGGGAAAAGTTGCAAAAAACCCATTGAGCATATAGCAGCACAAAGCATAAGGAAAAAAGGAAAAGGAAAAGTGGATTATGGAAGGTAAATAAAAAAAATAATAATAAATAAATCAATAACTTAAACCAAGGCAATTCGAGCCGGGCGCAGTAATTAGTGCGCATATATTAATTTAATCATACATTAATAAAAATGAAAAACGAACGTTTCGGCCCCTTTTTTTGGGCCATCTTCAGCGTGGTCAAACGTCGCGTTACATTGATCGCCGCGCGTAACAATGTGTCAAATTCGCAATCCCTATCATAGTCAAATTCGCAGTCCCTATCATAGTCAATGTCGGAAAATATAAAAAATTACGGCTTTCTTCCGTTGATCTTGGTCGCTCTCATTGAAATGCAGTCGTTTGCTCCAAAGTACACCAGGCATCTTCAAATATTTTAACTCCCAGGTTAGAAGGCCAGGAAGAATAAAGATTGAATTATGTCCTTTGTGTGTGTCTCCATAAGGAGCGTATAAGTTTGAAGGTACCTGTGTACGTATTCGGAGCAATATGTCATTGTCATGTGTTACTCAAATGTGGTCATAAGAAATTTAGTATCTAATTAACTTACAGATCAGATTGCAATTCTCCTCGCACCACAAGCGTACATTGTATCAACGGTATATTTCCAAAAGTGACTTGTCTCGATGACTCTCCGTGTAACAATGGGAACGTTTAAACATTTCGCAAAACAAAAACAAACCGTTGGCACTGCCCGCCCGTAAAGCAAGGGGAATTTTACATCAATGTCGCGCGCATGTATAAAATTCAAATTTTTGGGAGTTTCTCGATTATCTCTAAATATGAGCTAGGTATATTTTCCGTGTCCGTCTGCAGATTCAATGCATTTTTTTGTCTTTTAATGTACAGCATTTTGGAAATCAAGCGTTTGCTTAGGTAAGGTTCTCTATCTAGAATTTCTATTTCTTTCCAATTAAAGTCGTGTTTAAATTGAACTCTATGGTCTGTTATTACGGAATGGCCCGCCGATTTCTTAGAAATATGATTCCGATGTTCCTCCATTCTCGTTTGTAATCGTCTGCCGGTATGCCCCACGTATGAGGCGTCACAATTGTTGCAATTGATTTTGTAGACTACATCACTGCACATATCTTTTGGAAGGATGTCCTTCTGTACTTTTATATACGTACTCATTTTATTGAGACTGAAATAGGACAACCTAACGTTAAGATTTTTAATTAAGTTTTTGAATCTTTCAGAGACTGCAGGAACATACGGAATTGTAAAGAAAGGAATGGTTTCTTCATCTTGCTCCTCTTTGTTTTTGTTTTTTTTGTTATAGAATAAAAATTTGAGACGTTCTTGAAATATTTTAAAAATGAACTCTAATGGATAGCAGTTGTCTAAGAGAATTCTAACGGCTTTCTCTAAGTGTTTTTCATAAAATTGAGGGTGGGATAGCCAAAACACTCTGTCTATCAGACAGATAATTGTACCTCTCTTTTGACACATAGGATGTTGGGACAAGAAATTGAGATACCTTCCGGAAAATGTTGGTTTGTGGTACCAATCGAAGATTATTCGGTTATCTTCCCGTATCATCGTGACTTCTAAGAAGTTTAACCTGTCATTTTCCTCGATTTCCATCGTAAACTGGAGTCTGGGATGGAAGGAGTTGAAAACCTCCAGGGTGTGGTTAAGTGCAGAAGAAGGAGCTGCCATAGCGACGTCGTCTACGTATCTGTCGTAGAGTGGGGGGATAAACCTTAGATTCGCAAGTGCCTTTTCTTCTAAATCCTGCATGACGATGTCTGCAGCCATGGGGGATAAAGGGGAACCCATTGGAGAGCCAAAGGTTTGTTGGTAAATTATGCCATTAAAGGTGAAGAAAGTTGAATTTAGGACCATTTTAACAGCCAAAAGGAATTCTGATTTTGGAATCTTGCAGTTTTTCGAGATGTAATCTCATCTAATGGAGATACTCTCTAAGACCAATTCGATAGGTACATTTGTGAACAGTGATATGACATCTAATGATATCAGTTTGAAGTCCTCATCTAAATGTTTATTCGCATGTTTCTTCACGAACTCAAAGCTGTTGGCCACATGACTGTGAGCTTTGGGGAAGCTTTTCAATATTACCTTGTGGAGGAAGGAGGCTAAAAAGTATAGCGGGCTGTTTATAGAAGAGACTATCAACCTATATGGGCAATTCGGTTTATGGATTTTCGGGACGCCATACGCTCTCGGTAGCACACCATCACTATAGTATATGCGTTTATAAGTAGGGACAGAGATAAATTCTGATTTTTTCCATCGTGTTAATAATTTAATTGTACAAGAGGTGAGCTTTTTTGTAGGATTTTCTGTGACAATTTTATATGTTTTTTTGTCACTCAAAAGTTCTTCTATCTTTTCGATATATCTATCCTTATCGAGAGCTACCGTTATGTTGCCCTTATCTGCACGCGTAAGAATTAAATTCGGGTTTTCTCTGAGAAAGTTCTTTGTTTCCGTAACTAGTTGTTTAATAGTGGTGTTGAAGTTATCATTATGTATTTGTCCTTAAAGTCCGTTGATGATCTGTGTCGAGCGATTTCTTATAGCGGCCTGTGCTGCTATGGGGAACTTTTTTAGGTTGTGTTCAACGCTTTTTATAAATTCTACTGTTAGCTTGTTGGTGTTGGTGGCTGGTAGGCTGAAATTATCACCTAATTGTAGTAGACTCTGGATATTGTTAGGTATAGTGATGGATGACATGTTAATAAACCATTTCTCGTTGAGGTGTGCTATCGATGCTGGCGTTCTATTGAAATGTTCCGGGTTGACCGTTATTTTAATTTCTGAATTGACTTTATTAGAATTTAGGTTGAAAGGCTCGAATGAATATGTGCGATTCGTGTTTTCCCTGGCGGAAAAGTTTGTGGAAGAGAAGTTACAAAAATACCTTATGGTTCTAATCTCTTTTCTTTGGTTATTATGCTTTGAAACAAGAAACTCAAACTTTTTATTCAGTCTGTTGGATTGACTATTAAAAAATGAATGTAATGGGCCGTTTTGTCTGTCGAAAAATGAATTGCATACGGACAACGGAATATATCTGTATATACAATTATAAAATTGTAAAATTTTTATGTGTGCTGACCTCGCTTGACAATGTGTATCTCTAAGTTCTATGTGTAGAAGTTGCTTAGTGAAAAGTAATTTACAGTGTTTAAATTTTCCAATAGATCTGTAGTTTAAAAGAGTGCTTTCAAAGTTCAATAAAAAGTTCTTTAAATGTGGAGGTATAATGTTAGACCTAATACACTTACGTAAAAATTCAATTCTCACTTTGCATTTAATGAGAGTTTTCTGCCATTTAATCCACGATTTGCAAAGTTGAACCGCGGGTGCGCCATAATAATATCTAATACTTTGAAAAAATGTGTAACGCATTTTTCAGCCTGCGTGTATTAATAAATAAGAATAGGCTCTCAAGAATAAATCAATAACTTAAACCAAGGCAATTCGAGCCGGGCGCAGTAATTAGTGCGCATATATTAATTTAATCATACATTAATAAAAATGAAAAACGAAAGTTTCGGCCTCTTTTTTGGGCCATCTTCAGCGTAGTCAAACGTCGCGAGTTACATTGATCGCCGCGCGTAACAATGTGTCAAATTCGCAATCCCTATCATAGTCAAATTCGCAGTCCCTATCATAGTCAATGTCGGAAAATATAAAAAATTACGGCTTTCTTCCGTTGATCTTGGTCGCTCTCATTGAAATGCAGTCGTTTGCTCCAAAGTACACCAGGCATCTTCAAATATTTTAACTCCCAGGTTGGAAGGCCAGGAAGAATAAAGATTGAATTATGTCCTTTGTGTGTGTCTCCATAAGGAGCGTATAAGTTTGAAGGTACCTGTGTACGTATTCGGAGCAATATGTCATTGTCATGTGTTACTCAAATGTGGTCATAAGAAATTTAGTATCTAATTAACTTACAGATCAGATTGCAATTCTCCTCGCACCACAAAGCGTACATTGTATCAACGGTATATTTCCAAAAGTGACTTGTCTCGATGACTCTCCGTGTAACAATGGGAACGTTTAAACATTTCGCAAAACAAAAACAAACCGTTGGTACTGCCCGCCCGTAAAGCAAGGGGAATTTTACATCAATGTCGCGCGCATGTATAAAATTCAAATTTTTGGGAGTTTCTCGATTATCTCTAAATATGAGCTAGGTATATTTTCCGTGTCCGTCTGCAGATTCAATGCATTTTTTTGTCTCTTAATGTACAGCATTTCGGAAATCAAGCGTCCGACATTGACTATGATAGGGACTGCGAATTTGACTATGATAGGGATTGCGAATTTGACACATTGTTAGGCGCGGCGATCAATGTAACGCGCGACGTTTGACTACGCTGAAGATGGCCCAAAAAAAGGGGCCGAAACGTTCGTTTTTCATTTTTATTAATGTATGATTAAATTAATATATGCGCACTAATTACTGCGCCCGGCTCGAATTGCCTTGGTTTAAGTTATTGATTTATTCTTGAGAGCCTATTCTTATTTAATGATAAATAAATAAATAAGTGAGCAGAGTATATATGAATGTAGCCAAAATATTAAAAGACGTGTAAAGCGTCAAAAATTACAATGAGCAATAGTCATGGTCAGAAGATAAAATAAAATAATAAATAAATTACATAAGTATAAAAAATGATAAATCAAATACTATATTATGTTAATACTAGGTCCATATCCACAATGAAAAGTACTCAGTGCGAAAACAATACACCATCCACCCATCAATTTATTTGGGAATACTGGGAGCAAAATGCTTAGGCAAGCGGCATTTAATTTTCATAGGAATATCATTGATGTTATAATCACCAATACAGCTGATTAGTGGATTTGAATGATCATGCTTATAAGCATTGGTAAGCTGTCTAGCAATTACTTCATCAATGTATTCAATTTTTGCATTGGAATGTAGTTCAGGTATAGTAGTATCATATGGCATGCCGAGGATTAGACGCAAAAATTTATTTTGTGTAATCTGCAAGCGTTTTAGATGAGATCGTACAGCTGCCGCCCATACAGGGGCAGCGTAAAGCATTGCAGATCTGACACACATTTTATATAATAGAAGTTTAAGGTTAATATGAAGCCCACTATTGCTATTTATAAGCGGATATAAAACTTTAGTTTGCCGAGGGCCTTGCAGGCGCGATCATGAATAGCCTGGCCCCATCTGAGACCAGAATCAATGCGTACACCCAGGTATCTAACACATTTAGACCATGGAATCTGATGATTCAAAACCCGAATCAATGGAGGCCTAAAATTCAATTTGCGGGTAAATACAATGGCTTCTGTTTTTTGCAGGTTGATAGACATTTTCCATTCTAAAAAGAAGCAAACAATGTCATCAATGTAACATTGCAATCTTGACGTGAGTAGAGCTGCGCTCCACGAAGACGTGTACACAGCTGTATCATCGGCATAAACTGCAAGACTTGTATTAGGATGTTTAGGTAAATCATTAATGTGGATATTGAACAAGATCGGGCCCAAGGTAGACCCCTGGGGGACACCCGTTAAGATATCAAAAAGAGGTGAGAGTTCTCCCTGAAAAGAGTCCATGAACGATCGCCCTGCAAGGTAACTTCTAAGAAATTTAACAATAAAAGTGGGCAAACAAATTGAATTTAATTTATAAAGTAAACCGGCATGCCATACCGAGTCAAAAGCTTTTTGCAAGTCCAATAAAACCATGGCCGAACTCCGATTCATGTTTAACTCCATAGAGAAGTATTCCGAGACTCTGAGCAATTGCAAAACAGTAAAGTGGCCTCTCCTAAATCCAAATTGTTCATTAATAATAATATTGTTACTGTTTGAGTCACTTGCCGCGATAACTTCCGACTGGTTTTCCGCGGGGGCAGGTGAAAAGAAATTCACGCCCGGCACGGCGGCCGCGATGGCCGAGCGGATCGCGCGCACAAAAATTACCTTAGAGTCTTTTTCTCACGTCCTGATTGATAAGGCGTCCGTTTGCTCTGTCCTTTAGTTGAGATGAACCGAATGTGTGTGTACTGCGTGAGGCACACCGTCGAGAGAATCTTCCGTTGTTGGTGAGACCCGCCGGTCGACCGACGGTCGTCCGTTAGTCTTGCAACCGCGTCCGTCCGTGCGGGCGAGGGTTAGCCGACAAGTAATCGAGAAGCCTCCCGAAAGACACTCAATTGATGCTGTCCGAAACAATGGCTTTACGTATTCGCTTGTATGAAATCACTTGAGATCTCACTCGAGAGAGACCCGACACGTGTGTCGTCTACCGCGAGCAGAAACCCAGATGGCCACGGAAACCGCCGAGTGAGGATAGCGCAGCGATCGTCCGCGATAATCGATGTCGCGACGCGTCGATTGTCGCCGGGGGAGCAGGTCCGCGATTGGTCGGCCAGGTAATGGCCGCGCGGTGAAATTACTGTATTGTTTTTCGAACAGTTACTATTCAAAAAAGAATTGATCTGAAGCAAAATAATTTTCTCAAAAACCTTGCTAAAAGAGCTCAGCAGGCTAATTAGTCTGTAGTTTGAAGGCGAAGATTGAGATTTGCCCGGTTTAGGAAAAGCCAATATTAATGCTGTTTTCCAGACTTTGGGAAAATAAAATAGTGAATGAAGCTTTAAAAAATAAAAATTTAATAAAGTTGCAGAATAATCTTAAAGGCAGATATTTTAAGCATGATATTAGTAATCTTATCCTGGCCAGGAGCTTTATTATTCGGCAATTTATTAATTACAAAGGCAACTAAATTCGGAGTTAAAAATCCCAAAATCCACAGGAGGATTAAATTCATCCAGAGACACAATAAAATCTTCCACCATCATATCATGCGGAGAGGCAAGACTTAAAGTTGACGAAAAATTTGAATGAAAGCTCTTTGCGAGCGCCGCTGACTTATCAGCCGGATCGTAGATAATACTTTGATCCTCCAAAATAAACGCTTATTCGTTTTTGGGATTTTAAAGTATTCCAAAAAGAGACTTATCTTTGATGTTAACAGTTTTAAGTTTGTTGGACCAATAAGCATCCCTGGCCTCCTGTAGAAGATTTTTGATATGTGAATTTAAAATGTTGCGAAAGATTTTATAGCGTAAAGAGCCCGTTCTCTGATATTTCCTGCGGAAATGATTGCGGAGTTTAATCAAGAAATCATGTCGCTCGGAATATAATGGATCTAAGGAATGAGAATAATATCCAAATTTATTAATACTTGAGGCTGATTTAAGGGAACTGATTGTGAGTAAAAACTTCTGAAGTTCCTCAATACATGAGTCTATATTATCGTCACTCTTGAGATCAAAGTTAATTTTCCATTTATTATTGTTGCCTCTCTAAAGCTTTCCTAATCAGTTTTATAATATATTTTGTCTTTTTTAATTACAGAAGTATTTTCCAGATCTAAAATTATAGGGAAATGATTAGAGGATAAATCTTCCAACATATAACAATTATTATCAAATGAAATATTCTTAGCCAGAAAGATGTCAATATTTGAAGGGTTTCTACGCGGAATTTTGTGAGAAAAGGTAGAACCATGAATAATAGAAATATTAGATTTATTTAAATAGTTGTATAAATACACACCTCTTGTGTTATTAGAAAAATTATTCCAAAGTTTATGCTTAGTGTGGCAGCTCCACAAGCCACCAAGAAATATCCTCTCCGCTCTCTCCGTCCTCTCCGTCGGCACATAAAAAGTGGCCACCAAGGTTACGACCTCTCCGTCGGCACGCGCGAAACTCAGGTTACTATTTACGATGGGCACGAGACAGTTTCAAGTTGTCAAAGTGCGGAAGTATTCAAGATATTAACTAGCGCGAATTTTTCAACACGATGATCAAGGGCGAGTTTCAAGGGATGAAAGTCGCCTAGCAACCAGGGGTTGTTACTGCATTTTTGCAGTATAAAAGACGGGTTGATTTCCGCGAAAAATGAGTAATTCGGTAGCAGTCAACCGCGACGGATCTCCCAGCCTCAAGACGAAGAGCACAGGGCAAACACAACGCCCTTCTCGGCTCGCCGAAGAAGAGGCAATAGCGCAAGCGACGCTTCGCCGAAGGACTCGCCCGCTTCCTCTCCAACGATACGCCAGCCAGAGGAAGGTGATCCTGTGCGATCCTCCGGTTGTCGGCGCTCAGCCGCCCTCCGGCGCAAAGCGCCCCAGAATCCGTCCAGTGACTTTCTCTACCGGCGCTCTGCACCCAAAGAATCGACCAGCGACGGATGTAAAGGAACCGACTCCTAGCGCAAAGCGCCCGACAGGTGCTGTTTGTCCAACCCCCAGCGAGGAACGATCCCTTCCGTGTTTAAACGCTAGTCCGGAAGCCACAGGCGCAGGAACGCCTCCTAGAGGTAAACCATCGTCTAGCGCACAGACGCTTGCAGGCGCTAGACGCCGTTCAATTAGCGCTCAGTCGCTCTTGAACGCAAGAGGCCAGAATCGCTCCTCATCGATTCTTGGCGCTAGTCGCTCTTTTCTTAAAAGACCTTGTTTTTATATAAGAACCTCCACTCCAAGGTCAACTCGCAAAAGGCCGTTCAGCCTTGGAACCGCCCCGCCAGGCTCTGAAGGTTCATCTCCTTAATACGATTGGGTGATCCCACCGATTTCTCCGTTGCGATTCTCACCTGTACGTTGCATAATCAAGGGCACGCAAACTGGTGTAGCTTAAAAAAATTACAGAGAGGCAGCAACGCAGACCGAAAAAAAGATTACCGAAAAAAAGAATTCAAAAACTGCAGCCACTCAGACGAAGCCACGAGGAGGACGACAGGAGAGAGAAAAAAAAGGGAGAGATATCAAAGACAAGACAGAGAAAGAAGAGAGAGACAAAGAAGATTTCGTTATTGACTAATTGTTTAAAACTTTGAAATTCTTGATTTTGTTATGAAGTCGAAATAAAATGATTTAAACAAATATTATCCATTTCTTAGCGTTAAGCAATAAGGATAGCGAGCGAATAACATACTTTATATAACCTGAGCGTAAAGCGCACACTATATTATTCTAACGTTAATCGCTCTTATTTGCGATAAATATATCCTAAACTTAGCATTGAAATCTCCACCAATAATCACTCTTGAATGAGCGTCAAAAAAGGCATTTAAAGAATCAAAGGAAAAATCAGATTTAGGAGAGGCATACGCAACACCCACTGTAAATTTCAGACCCGCACGGACCTCAACCAGGAGTAACTCACAGCCCTGCAATGTGCAGGGAGGTAAGACAACATATTTGATTGATCTGCTAATGATAATCGCCAGTCCTCCCGCAATAACCTTGTCAGAATCCTGGCGAACAATATCATAGCCAGTGAATGAAAGATTGAAATTAGGGTTCAGCCATGTTTCACTAACTAAAGCTATATCAATTTCATTGTCATCCAAAAATTGACCCAGCTCCAGCACTTTATTTTTAAGGCTTGTGGCATTCCACAAGCACAATTTAAGATTCGTTAGCATTATCGAGCTGAAGGCTAATAAATTAAATCAGCTGCCTCAATGAAAGCTTGCAGTTTGCTAAGTCCATTGATACAAGAGGCAAGTTTAATATTAAGTTGTTTAATAACACTGAGCATGTTCGGAATGTCAACCAACTGCCTCAACTTACTAATTTCCGAAAATAAGTTATTAACGTTGTCAATATTTTCCGATCTATTATTTGTAAAAGCATTTCTGTTTACATTTGTAACCGCTTCCGCGTAAGATCTAACAGGCGATCTCATACAAATAGAGGTTGTTTGTTTACTGTAAGGACGAGAAGTAACTGTAACCTAATTCAAATTTGGCTGACTATTAGAGACAAAACTACGGTTAGGATTAGAGGCAACTTTTGCGTGCAAGCCCTCCGGATCATGCAAAAAATTTGATAAAGCGTGCGAAGCAGGTTTGACGGTTCTTTTCTCCAAGAATTTTAAATAAGCTGAACATTGAGTGAAACTAGCAGGGTGATCTCCTTGGCAATTACAACACTTGGCCGAAGTGTCAGGAGACTTTTTACATTCCGTGGTTAAATGATCTGCAGCACACTTGACACAGCGAGGAGACTTGAAACAGTTAGTTGACGTGTGTCCAAAAGCTTGGCATCGAAAACATTGCAAAATCTTCTTGGAGTTGATGAATTTGTCCCAGTAGATCCGCGAATTGAATAAAAATCTAATTCTTCTTAAATGTGAAAGCGTATATTTGGCACTGAGATTGATTTTGAAAATAGCACATAAGCTCTCTTCTACATTAATATAAGTGCATGAGTTAATAATAATGCCAGCGTCCTTCAATTCTCCTTTAACAGATAAATTTGGAATGTTAGGCAATCCTTTAAGTGTAACCGTGATACTCTTCTCCTCAGGCAATGAATACGTGTGAAAAGATAAATTTTTTGTAATGGCAAATTTTTTAAAATCGGTGAAATCCTTGAGCTTATTGAACTGTAACTTAACTTGATTTCCGAGAAATTTCAAATGAAAATTGTCACCAATATCTTTCTTCAACGATGTGGAAAAAGTTTGAAAGTCCTTAGATCTTTGATTTAAATAGATAGGCGGTGGACGTCTTTCTCGACGATTCACAGGGGGCCAAAGGAGAACGAGGCGCATCACTGGCGCGATCCCGTCGCCCATCCACGCTAGTTTCACCAGAAAGGCTAATTTTCTTGTGAGCTCGTTTGATGTTAGCAGGAGTATCGCAGGGTTCCTCGTGCATATCATGCATATTCAGAGATGTAGCAAGGCATTGAAAGCGATTATTAGAACTAAATTTACCTTGTACAGTAGCGACTTCCTCAATGCGAGGTACCTTGTCTAGAACGTGAGTAGCAGCGTCCTCAAAGCGGGGCAGCTTACCAATATAACCGGAAACGGATGTTCCGGCTACAGGGTCAGATGCAAGTCGCTTTACAGCCGTCTTGTTGGTGCTTTTGCCCTCCGAGTCAGAAGGACGTCCAATGTCATCGTCGTCTTCGGTGAAGAACTCCACCTTGTCAAAAATTCCTTCCCAGCCGGCAAGACACAAGGTCACAAATAACAAGCGAAAAAGAGAGACACCACCGCCGTCGGCGCCATAAAAAGGGCGGAATCCGACACGCCGTCAGCGCCCTGAAAAGAGCGGAATCTGACACACGTTACACTTGGCTCGCACTCGCAGTCACTGTCGTCAACACGTCCGCTCCGCTCCAAGCCTCAGGACAAACTCTCTCTCTCTTCCAAAAAACAACTTTGATGCTGAAGAACCTGCTTTTTTTTTCTTTCCAATGGATTACGTGCTGCAGTACCCAGGACAAGCTAAACCTGCATATAACATATGAGATAATATACCGAGAAAACATGAAAAATCTGAAATTGGAAGTGAGCTTAATTCCAAAATATAAGATATGGAAAAATTTGCAAAAAACCCATAGACATGAGAGTCAGTGAAGAGGCATAAACAAAAGCAAGAAGTGAAGCGGAAAGGAATAAAATAATAATAAATAAATAAATGAAGGGTATAATTAAAAAATATTAAAAAATATAATAAATAAGTAATAAAATTGACGTGTAAGGGGCGCCTGAAAAAATACAGTAAGATGATAAACATGGTCAAAAGATAAAATAAAATAGATAAGCAAATAAATAAGTAAATAAATATATAATAAATATATATATATAAAACTTAATTTTAACCCATTAAACCAAGTAATAAGCTCTCACCATGGTTAGCACTCACCAAACAGGCTAACTTACGAACTATTCATTTATTCATAATGATTAAAAGATTAAGAAAATTATGAGAAAAAGTGTTTTGGCAAACGACATCTGATACGCATTGGGATATCATCTGTGTTGTAATTTCCAATAGATCTAATCAACGGATTTTCATGTTCTGGTTTTTAAACATTTTTGAGCATCCTCGCAATCACATTCTTAACATATTCCATGTTGCTATTTTGATGTAACACACGTATAGGTGTATCAGGTGGCGAGCCAAGGATTATACGAAGGAATTTATTTTGAACTATTTGGAGTCGATTAAGATGTGTGCGAGCAGCACCGGCCCAGACTGGTGCAGCATATAGCATAGCAGGACGGACACACATTTTATAGAGTAAAAGCTTAAATAAATAAAAAGTCAAGGACTCTCGAAAATTTAAACAAACAAGTAAAGGGCACTGAGAGTCGACGCGATTTCCAAATAATAACTATTTGGAATTTGACTGGTTTCACAAACCTACGTTTTCAGGCCGCTATCTCAACTACATGTCACAACACCCTTGCTCCCAGAAAAAAGGCACAATAATGGGCATGGTAGATAGAGCATTCCTATTATCACACCCTAAATTCCACTCCAAAAATATTAAAATTATAATAGATATTCTCTTAAAGAATGACTATCCACTATCATTTATTTTCAATACAATTAATACCAGAGTTAAGTCTCTTCTCAACAAATGTACACGCAGACAGGCTGATGATCCTACACCTACCAATGATGATAACAAAAAGCGCTCGTGGTTCACTATACCATATGTTTCTAACATTTCGGAAAAATTCAAAAATGCTACCAAAGATTTGAATGTTAATCTCTCTTTCTTTAGTCTGAATAAACTGCGTAACTTTATTAAAGTACAAAAAGACACTCTCCCAATCCAATCAAATAAGAACGTTGTATATAAAATCTCATGTAAAAATTGTGAGGCTTCATATGTCGGCCAAACTTTGAGACAGTTAAAAACGAGAATTTCCGAACATAAAAATACATCAAAGCAAACAGTAATTAACGAACACAGAAACAACTTCAACCATGAATTTGACTGGGAGAATGTGGAGATCTTAGACAGGGAGAGATATTTATCAAAACGACTAGTTTCCGAAATGGCCTACATCAAACTTGAAAAGAATAGTCTTAACTCTCAAACAGATACAGAATTTTTACATCATGCATATGTATCCATATTAAACAAATTGTAAACCTTGCCCATTAATAGTATATGTTGACAGTCATTTAATTTTTAATTTAATTTTATTTTAATTTCATTTATTTTAATTTTATTATTTTAATTTTATTTTTAATTTTATTTCCATTTTTACTTTTATCTTTAATTATTTATACACCCCATATATAAATTTGTTTATCTCGTCTTTTTGTTTTCACGCGTTTCGAGTCTCCACTTGTTTGTTATGTTAACCAATCTGACTTGCGACATACATCTTATTGTCATTTACCATGTGTGTGCTCTCTTGACAAGACCGTTATTTCGGAACCTCTTTATCGTGTGCTGTTTCGGATAAAACGTTATACTTGATTCTTTGATAATGGCTTTCTGTGTAATGTTCTCGTTCTCTTGACTACTTGGTGAGTTAATCATATTTATTTTTAACAACAACATCATTATAATTCAGTTGGGATTTACAGATTTTGATCTCGTAGTCATTTACAAACTAACATCGTTTCTGGATCTTCCAATCATGAAACTCACTAGAGTATAATGAAGAACTTGATCAAATAATAATTTATATCGCTGAAGATGGCTCAATCCTGAGCCGAAACGTACGGATTGAATGTACAATGAATTAATAAATCAGTAATCTGATATTTCAACGCATCAAGAACCGCGTCGACTCCCAGTGCCCTTTACTTGTTTGTTTAAAAGCTTAAAGTTTATACCAAAAGAACTTTTTTTGTTTATCAGAGGATATAGAACTCTAAGCTTGCCAATGGCCTTGCATGAGCGGTCATGAATAGCCTGACGCCATCGAGGGCCAGAGTCCAACGGAATCCCCAGGTATTTCACCCATGGAGACCACAAAATCGGATAATTCAATAAACAAATCAACTGAGGCCGAAAATTAGGATTGCGGGTAATAACACTATTGCTTCAGTTTTGAGAGGATTGATAGTCATTTTCCAATCAGAAAAGAATTGGACTATGTCATCAACATGTTTCTGCAGTCTAGCGGTGAGCAGGGCTGCACTCCTCAAGGTGGTGTATACGGCCGTGTCATCCGCATAGACCGCAAGGCTAGTGTTAGTAGTTTTCGGCATATCGTTCATATCAATATTGAACAGAATCGGGCCCAGGATAGACCCCTGAGGAACACCGGTGAGAATATCAAAGAGAGGAGAAAGTTCCCCCTGAAAAGAGACCATAAACGACCGCTCAGCAAGATAGCTTCTTAACATCTTAATCAAATAAACAGAAAGGTTGATGGAATTTAACTTATAAAGTAAACCAGCACGCCATACAGAGTCGAATGCCTTTTGTAAGTCTAATAGAACCATGGCTAAATTACGTTTTTTATTCATCTCCATAGCAAAATGTTCAGAAACTCTGAGTAATTGCAGGACCGTAGAATGACCAGGATTGAAACCGAATTGTTCAATTATAATTATTTTATTTTCGCTAAGAAAAGAATTCATCTGACGACAAATGATCTTTTCAAAAACTTTACTCATAGAGCTAAGTAAGCTAATTGGTCTATAATTAGCAGGCAAGGATTGAGACTTACCCGGTTTAGGGAAAGCCAAAATCAGCGCAGTCTTCCAAACCTTTGGAAAATAAAACATTTTAAAGGATGCCGTAAAAATATAGTAAAGCTGCAAGTATATTTTAAAAGCAGACTTCTTAAGCATATGTGACGAATATCACTAACTTGCAGAGTTTGAGGTGGTGATAAAGGAGTTCACTAAACGGTCGAACTTATTTACGTATAAAGAAAAGAGCTTTATTACAGAAAAATACACACGTAACGTGGCTTGAGAGAAGAGAAAGTAAGTAGGGAGAAGAAGAATAAATAATAGAACGAGGAGGTGGCTGTCGGTAAAAACGAAAGATATATATGTACTGCCACCTAGCGTTGACGAATGTCCAGAAAGAAAGCTGTCGATAGACAGGGTGCGCCTGCTGTGCTTTCGTAACACTCCCATTACATGAGTCAATCGCGAACCCATCCAGCTCCACTAACCATCCCGATGCTTTTTCGTAGTCGGTCGAACACATCCTTCCTTAGGCCCTTTGTTAGTATATCCGCCAACTGCTCCTCCGACCTCACATAGTCAACAGCAACTGTCCCTTCTTCAACTTTGTCGCGGATAAAGTGGAAACGCACGTCGATGTGTTTAGTGCGTTTGTGGTATTCAGGGTTCTGGACTAGCTTTATTGCACCCTGGTTGTCGATCTTCAACTCTACACTGTCGATACGATCTCCCATTGAGTCCAGGAGCTTCTTCAACCAAATTGCCTTTTTGGCTCCTTCTGCTGCTGCAACGTACTCCGCTTCTGTCGTGCTCAATGCCACAATTCGTTGTCGCAGTGACATCCACTATACGGCAGCTCCCGCCTTGATGAATATGAATCCACTCGTTGACCTTCGAGTGTCCACACAACCAGCATAATCCGAGTCTGTATATTCTTGTAGGCCGTCGCTACCTGCCTTGTACTGCAGACCATAGTTCATGGTTCCTTCTACATAACGTAAGTTTTTCTTCACGGCCAGCCAATGTTCTCTGCCGGGCTTGTCTAAGAAACGGCTCACATTGGCCACAGCATATGCTATGTCGGGCCGACTCACCACCGTTGCAAACATTAATGAGCCCACCGCTTGTCTATACGGCACCGTCGACATTTCTCCTTGCTCTTTCTTGTTGCCTGGACTCATCTTACTGCTCAAACCTGAGTGAGCCTCAGCTGGCACCGAACTTTCCTTGCAGTCCATCATGCCAAACTTCTCAATGACCTTCTTCAGATACCCATGTTGACAGACAAAGATTTCCTTCGTCTCTCGCCTCCTGAAGATTTCCAGACCAACGTAGTAATCTGCCTCTCCAACCGTTACCTTAAAGTCCTTCTTCAGATTCTCTAAAACGGTCTCGATTGCCCTTCTTGACTTGGCAACCAAGAGCCCATCGTCGACGTACAACCCAAGCAGAACTTCTTCTCCGTTGACTTCTCCTCGGTAAATGCACGGGTCCGCCGAACTTGCCACAAAGTTGTACTTGTCCAGGAACTCTTTGAATTTTTTGTTCCACTGCCGAGGCGACTGTTTCAGACCGTACAAGGATTTTAGCAGCCGGCAGTACTTGTTCTGACCTGCGTTATATCCTTCCGGCAATTCCATATAAATTTCTTCGTCTAGTTCGCCGTATAGGAACGCTGTTGTTACGTTAAACTGTCCCAGTTCATAATCCTTGGAGGCGGCGACGGCTAGCAATACTCGAATCGATTCGTATCGCGCAACTGGCGCAAATGTCTCACGGTAGTCGATTCCTTTTCGTTGTAGGAAGCCTTTAGCGACTAACCTGGCCTTATACTTGACCAGATCGCCATCCTTATCGCGCTTGACTTTGAACACCCACTTAGCCTTGATCGCTTTCCGACCTGGTGGCAGTGTGCATACTTTCCAAGTGTTGTTCTCGGCCAGAGCGTCCAATTCTCTTATCACGGCCGTCTGCCATTCTTTGGCAGCATTTCCCGACATTGCTTCCTCATATGTTGCCGGTTCTTCTAGTTCACTGCACATTGCCATGTGCTCTTCAGCCTCCACAAGTTAAACCTGGTACCTTTCCGGTGCCCGCAACGATGACCGGTCACGCAAATTTGGCCCTTGTGCAGTCGGCTCCGGTTGAATCTCTTCATCTGAAGGCTCGACATCTTCCTCAATGATCAAAGGCCATCCGTGCCTCTCGCCACCACCGATTGCCGTCGATTCAGTCTCGTCAAACTTCACGTTCTTTGAGACGGTGATCTTCCTTGATGTCGGGTTGTATAGCTTGTAGTTGGGCCCCTCAACTTCGTAGCCGATAAACACCCGTTTTGCTGCCTTCGCCTCCCATTTGTTCCGATGTTGAGCAGGCACTTGCTCATACGCATCACACCCAAATATCCGGAGGTGATCAATCTTTGGCTGGCTTCCTGTCCACTTCTCGAATGGTGTAGTATCTTCTCCTTCTGACGGTGTCCTATTTAGTGTGTAAACAGCGCAATCTACGGCGCACGACCACAGTCGCTTCGGAAGTCCGAGGGCATGTAATCCAGCCCTTGCTGCCTCAACAATCGTCCGATTGTTGCGCTCGCTTCTTCCGTTTTGCTCTGGAGAATGTCGGCCAGTGAGCTGAGCCTCGATCCCGTTCTCCCGCATGTACGCTGCAAACTGTTCATTGACGTACTCGGTCCCTCTGTCGGAGCCCAGGTACTTCACCAGTCTGCCGAATTTCGCCTTCACAATGGCTACAACCCGCTCAAACTTCTGCAACACTTCATTTTTCTGATACATGAAGTATACAAACCTGTACCCAGTTGCCTCGTCTTTGAACAGGACGTACCACTTCGCTCCTCCAACGGAATTCTCATGTGGGCCACTTACATCCGAATGAATGAGTTCGCCGGGCAAGTAACTACGTCTATCTTCTAGCCTTTTGAACGTCGCTCTTGTCAATTTATCATACATACATGCCTCGCAGAACAACTTTGATTTAGCCGGTATCTTCAGGTTGAGCAGACCAATTTCCACCATCTTACGCATCTTCTTGAGTGAGGCATGGCTTAACCTCTGATGGGCCAACATTAGCTCCGAGCTTGCCTTTTCACCATTCGCGGGTGGCTCGCAAGCGTATGCCGTGTACTCGGGTTTTTCCACCTGCGCGTTGAGCTGATACAAGCTACCTTTCTTCCGGAAAGCTTCACCGATGACCCTGCCGTTGCTGCCCAGTGTCATTCGATTTCCCTTCGAGAAAGTTTCGCAGCCGCGGTCGGCTGCAGCTCCGCTACTAAATAATGATTTTGGCAACTCCGGCACCCACAATACGTTTGTAAGTAATTTCTTCGTTCGCTTACCCTTGTACAACAGCTCCAGCCGTACGTTGCCGCGTCCCTTGGCCACCGCAAAGCTCCCATTGGCCACCTTGATTTTTGCGCTATATGGTTCCATCGTCTCAAACCAGTCCTGACAAGGCGTCATGTGATGTGTCGCTCCACAATCGATGATCCAGCTGTCCCCGGCACTTGACACCATTGCCTCTGCACCGATTTCCGCCGACCACGCAGACGCGTCCGACTCATCCTTCGTTTGACTGTTTGCCTGAATTTGTTTTTCCTTCTCTTGAGCTTGTCCCTTACCTTTCTTGACTTTCGGACAGTCACGCTTGAAATGTTCTGTACTTCCGCAACCAAAGCACTTCCCCCGGCTTTCACCCGCCGGTCGACCACGACTGCCTTCCTTCTTCTTGGCCGGTCGCGCCTTGCTCGCCGAAAACGCCTCCGTCTTCTCCCGCTGTACGTGAGTCATCTCCTCCTCGCTTAGCCTCGCTGTTAGATTCACCAGTGTCCTGTCCGCTTCTTTCTGCATCTTCCATGCCGACACGAACGCACTGTACCGCCCAGGCAGCGTCGAGATGATTCTACTGACGATTGCAGCTTCACTCTGCTTCTCCTTCACAGCTTGCAACTTTGCCGCAATATTTTTCACCTTCGCCACATGTTGCGCCATGCTGTCTCCCTCCTGGTACGAGTACGTGAAGAACTCGTGGAGCAGCCCTGATTTGCACGCATTCGACGCTTGCTCGTTGATCGAGTGCAACGTCGCCCATACTTCCGATGGTTTTGTGCAGGTGATTACATGATCCAGCTGATCATCGGCGATTATGCTTGAGAGGATGGCCATGGCTTTGTTCCTTTTCGACGACCATTCGATCCACTCCTTCTTCGTGCGATCTTCCGGCTCTCTGATGTCCTGTTCGACGTGCTCGAAAACATCTTTGGCTTTCAGCAGCGCGGTAACCTGAAATTTCCACCGCTGCCAGTTGCTACCATCGAATTTCGTGATCGGACTTCGATCGCTATCCATGTCGGCCCTTTTTTTTTTTTCGCTGACTTTCGATTACTCGCTATCACACACCTCGTGCACTCACTTACACTTCCACGCGCCCCTTTTTACGTGAACGTAACCTCGTCACGCCTGGCTAGATAACAGTCTATTTTCTGGCGCAGTGGAAGAGTGCTGGGCCCATAACCTGTGACGAATATCACTAACTTGCAGAGTTTGAGGTGGTGATAAAGAAGTTCACTAAACGGTCGAACTTATTTACGTATAAAGAAAAGAGCTTTATTACAGAAAAATACACACGTAACGTGGCTTGAGAGAAGAGAAAGTAAGTAGGGGGAAGAAGAATGAATAATAGAACGAGGAGGTGGCTGTCGGTAAAAACGAAAGATATATATGTATTGCCACCTAGCGTTGACGAATGTCCAGAAAGAAAACTGTCGATAGACAGGGTGCGCCTGCTGTGCTTTCGTAACAGCATATTATTAGTAACCTTATCCTGCTCCGGGGCTTTATTGTTCGGCAGCGTACCGACAATATAGGAAACTAATTGCGGTGTTAAAAAAGCCACAATCAGCGGACGGGGACAGATCATCCAAAGAGACAATGTAATCCTCCACAACCTTATCGTGCGGAGAGACAAGATTCAAAGAAGAGGAGAAATTCTTACTGAAACACTCAGCTAACGCCTGGGACTTTTCGGCGGGATCATAAACAATAGATTAATCCTCCATTATAAATGGCGGAATTGGTTGTCGGGTTCTGTTGCGGGATTTTAAAACTGTCCAGAGAGACTTATCTCTGACATTGACGTTTCTAAGTCTGTCAGACCAATAACCATCTCTGGCCTCCTGGAGGAGAATATTGATATGCTTACTAACAACATTTCTTAAAATTTTATAACTGGAAAAACCAGTTTTTTTAAATTTTCTACGAAAACGATTACGCAATTTAACCAGAAAATCCAGGCGCTCCGAGCGACTTGCATCTAAAGAATGAGAATAATAACTGTATTTGTTAACATGGGACGCTGTCCTAATAGTCCTAACTAAAAGCTATTGCAATTTCTGAATGCAGTGATCAATGTCAGTCTCATTCCTGAAGTCATAGTTAATTCTCCATTTATTAGTCTCTTCAGTGAACCTATCCCAGTCCGTTTTATAGACAATCTTATAATTTTTTACAACATTAGTATTTTCCAGATCAAGGATAACTGGAAAATGATTAGAAGGCAACTCCTCAATCGTAAAACATCTGTTATCCAAAGATAAATTTTTAACTAGGAAAAAATCAATGTTAGACGGATTTTTACGTGGCATTTTGTGAGAGTAGGAAGAGCTGTGGATAATAGAAACGTTTATTTTATTAATATAGTTATATAAATAAACACCTCTAGCGTTGTTAGAGAAATTATTCCATAACTTATGCTTGGCGTTAAAGTCACCGCCAATAACAACGCTAGACTGATTATTGAAAATAACATTAAGAGTCTCAAAATCAAAGTCTGAGCTCGGAGGTGCGTAGCACCCCCCCACAGTAAGTTTCAAGCCAGCTCTGACCTCGATAAGCAGTATTTCACAGCCCTGCAATGTGAGTGGAGGCAGTTGAACATAATTAATGGCCTCACTAATAATAATAGCTAAGCCCTCAGCTATGACTTTACCCGCATCTTGTCGAACAACATCATAGCCAGGAAAAGAGAGTCTAGTGTTCGGACTCAGCCAAGTCTCTGTAATCAACGCGATATCTACGTGATTATCGGCCAGAAATTGATTCAACTCAAGTATCTTATTGTTTAAGCTTGTGGCATTCCACAAGAAAATCTTTAAATTAGCCAGCGTTTGAGAATTGAAAGCTAACGAATTAAATTGGCCGCTTCAATAAACGCCTGCAATTTGCTCATACCATCATGGCAAGAGGCAAGTTTAATATTTAAAAGCTTAACGACTCTCAACATGTTAGAAACGTCAAAAAGTCGATTGAGTTTATTTATCTCCGAGAATAATTCACTAACATTGGCAGTATATGCGAGATCATTGTCTGATACCGAGTTGTTGATGTTTACATTTCGTACGGCCTCGGCGTACGATCTACGTGGTGAGCGAGAAGGAACAAAAGCAGATTGAGAGACACCCGTATTTGAATCAATAACTGGCCGAGTAATCGAATCAGCATCCACTGGAAAATGTGTGGATTTAAGGAGATTTACGGGAGCTTTTGCGTGCGACCTATCTGACTCATGCAAGATGTTAGAAAAATTATTCGGAGCAGGTTTGACTGTTCTTTTGTCAACAAATTTCAGATACGCTGGACACTTGGTATAACTAGCCGGATGATCCCCTTGGCAGTTACAACACTTAGCGGGAGTATCCGGAGACTTTTTACAATCCGATGTAATGTGGTCGGCCGCGCACTTGACACATCGAGGCTGCTTAAAACTATTCGTTGAAGTGTGTCCAAAGGCCTGGCAGCGGAAGCATTGTAAAACGGTCTTGAAATTTATAAATTTATCCCAATAAATGCGAGAATTGAACAGAAATCTGATTTTTCTCAATTGTGACAATGTGTATTTAGCACTGAGGTTGATCTTGTGAATAGCATATAAGCTATTTTCTGCGTTAATGTTAGTGCAAGAGTTAATTTTGGTAATTATGCATAAAAGGGGCATCCTCTCCGATTTGCTTGATTTTTTAATATGTTGTTGAAGATGTCTTCCCGAGTCATTTCATATATATATATAAGGGTCGGACTTAAATAGCTTCGGAGATACAGGCTGAGAAAGGATAAAAATAATAAATACAAAAATAAACGTTTAATGATGATTTATTTAACACTATCATTAGGAATCTGAAAGATTTCAGCCATTGCATCAAAGAATGCGGTAATCCGAGCGTAAACAAACCAATAGAGTCACTTTGAAAACATAAACAAACAGGCTGTACTACACAGGGACTGCCGCACTTCTCCGCATGCAGGGATGGGTATTTTTATACCAACTATTCATCGTACATATAAATATGTATTTTTCATATACCAACTGTTCTCTGCTTTAACAAATATGTGCTTTCTAAGTTGAAGCACATACAAAAAACACTCTTGGTTGAAATCCTTCAGATTCCTAATGATAGTGTTGAATAAATCGTCATTAAACGTTTATTTTTGTATTTATTATTTTTATCCTTTCTCAGCCTGTATTTCCGAAACTATTTAAGTCCGGCCCTTATATATATATATATGAAATGACTCGGGAAAACATTCCCAACAACATACTAAAATATCAAGCAAATCGGAGAGGATGCCTCTTTTATGCATAATTACCTTAATTTTAATTCCGTTTTTCTCAAGCTCTTCTTTAACCGAAAGATTTGGTACGTTAGGCAGTCCTTTGAGAGTAACTGTAATGCTTTTGTCTTCGGGAAGCGAGTATGTGTGAAAAGAATATTCTTCATCAATAGCAAAACGCTTGAAGTCAGTGTAGTTCTCCAATTTATTGAATTTTATCTTGATCTGGTTACCCAAGAATTTTAAGTGAAAATTGTCACCAATGTCCCGCTTGAGTAACGTTGAAAATTGTGCAAAATCGTTCGGTTTCAAATTGAGATAAACAGGCGGAGGTCGTTTCGCACGTCTGATCATATCATCCGGAGTAACTCCTGGAGCATTACTATTATTTGGAGCCTGTGGCTCATCCGTACCAGATTCACCAGCGTCTCGCAACTTTTTAATAGTGCGCTTAGGAACTAATGGAGCACTGCTGGGCTCCGCATGCATATAAAGCATATCCTTAGAGTTGGCTAAGCATTTAAAGCAATTTCTAGTGTTAACGTTATTGGTATTACCTTGATCGCGAGCAGCGACGACGTCAAAACGGGGTACCTTGCCAAAATGCCCTGATGTGGATGATCCATCCACAGGATCAGAAGCAGGTCGTTTTACAGCCATCTTAAAGTTGTCATTACCCTTCGAGATAGAGGGACGTCCTGAGTCATCATCAGTCTCGGTGAAGGCCTCCACCTTGTCAAAAATTCAGCCAAAACGGCAAAACGGCAAACCGGCACACCAACACCACAAAGATCACGCCGTCAGCGCCCTGAAAAGAGCGAAATCTGACACGCTGTGAGCGCCCTAAAAGGGGCGGAATCTGACAAACTTTATTCTGAGCACACAACTCGCAGGCACTGTCGTCGATACGTCCGCTCCGCTCCAAGTCAAAACTCCGAATCACTCAGTGACGCCCCCTGATGTGGAGCTTTCGCCGGCGGGTCTAATATAGGGACCCTGGTTGCGTTTTCCTTACGGAAAAGTCAGCCATTTATTGGCGAGAACTTTCACCGTGTTTGCGAGCTGCGGCGTTAGGCCCCAAGCGTGCGCTTAGTCGTAGCGCGCGTGGTGGGGGCCGCTTTGCCGGCCCGGCTGCTCGCGTATAGTGGGGGCCGATCGATTGGCCTGTGTACCGCGGGTTGCCATTCCGTAGGAATTTGTGCGGTCAACGACCGCCATAATGATTATATATAATCATATATAAACACATATTACATTTATAATTTCGGATTATCCGATAGATGGCATCCAATGGGATCTGTTTCTCGTATTTAAAATTTGACGAACAATGGTACGAAAACGGTGTCAAGAGACACGACAGTGTCTCGCGCCAAGTAATATAAATCACGGTACGGCACAACTTTTTATCAGTTGTATTGTGGAGTCCACTCTTTGTTTTTACTCTTATATTAAAGTGGCACATTTTAAAATAATGACATTTAAAAATAACAATTTTCTGTAGTGGATGGATACCGAGGGACTTTATATATAACTATATATAATTATATATAATTGTATATAATTAGATATAATTAGATCAGGTCAAAATCCGTACATAATTATATCTACAAAGTTATACAATGTTATATATAATTAGATATAAACATTTTTTCCCGGGCGTTTAAAAATGTACTATATGTTCCAGATATCAACAAAAACTTACTATCAGTAGCAAAAATAACTGACAATGGATACAGTGTAAAATTCGACAGATATGGAGCTATTGTCTATAAAGGCGGAGAAGAAATTAAATTAAGAGTTGAACGGGAAGGAAATGCTTACTATGTAAAACCGTCAATAATAAACAATGACGTTGCAGCAACGATGCAAGATACAGGTGTTTAGCACAAGAGGATGGGACATGCAAATAAAAGGATAATCAAAGAAATGAAGAAAAAGACCTGGTGATAGAAATGAAAGAATCTACCAAAGAGAAGAAACAATGTGAATCCTGGAAGAGAAAATTTGCAGAAAGAGTCATCCCAGATTGGAAGGTAGAAAAAAAATAAAATAATGGATTTATAGGCATATAGATTTGATAGGCCCCATAAAACCGATATCACGGGGTGGAAAAAATACATATTTACAATAATTGATGATTATTTAAGAGTTATTTTCATAAAACTTTTAAAGGATAAAAGTGATGCAGCAAAACAACTGAAGAAATTGATTGTATTGAAAGAGAACTAAACTGGATTAAAACTAAAAGCCATACGATCGGATAATGGAGGAGAAATCACCGGAAACTACTTAAAGAATTGGTTAAGCAGCACAGGAATAAAACATGAACTAAGTCCACCGAGAACGCCACAATGCAATGGAATAGTAAAGAGAGCGAATAAAACTATAATTGAAATGACTAGAACGATAATATCCTACTCGAAGATACCATTGGATTTTCAGGCCGAAGCACTGTGTACGGCTGTACACATAAAAAATAGAATTAAATCAACAGTACATGGAAAGACTCCATATGAGATGTGGAACAACAAAAGGCCTAATATAAAATATAATATATGAGATTTGGCTGTGTAGCATATTTACTGGACAAAGAGGGAACGAAGAAGAAATTTGAACCAAAGAGCATAAAAGGAATATTTATGGGTTATTCAGCGAATAATATGTGTGGCAACCTCCGTCAGCCACCAGAGTAACATCCAGGGTAACCTCCGCTCCGACGACACGTGGTTCCGCGACAATTTACGATGCGCGCGAGGCAAATTCAAGTTGTCAAACGCGGGATAATTCAAGTCATTGGAAAGCGAGAGTTTCAAGTTGCTTCCAGAATGACAGATCGCAAGTTTCACAGGGCGCAAGTATCCTAGCAACCCCGTTGTTGACATTCGCCGCCGATTTTCTCACGGTATAAAAGAAGTGCCCGTCGCGGCGAAGTTTCAGTATGATTTGAGCAGTCGGCCAGAGCGGTCGAGCCAGCCTCACCACGCCACGCTCAAATCACACCCAGCACCCTTCCCGGCTTGCCGAGGAAGAGGTGGTTACTCTTTCAACGGTCCGTCGCCAAACTCAGCCGCTTCCTTTGCAGGGCTACACTGCAAAGCGAAGAAGGGTTATTCTGAGCGACTGCCTGGCAACCGGCGCTCAGTCGCCTCCCGGTGCAAGACGCTCGACTCCCGACCTTTTTCCGACTCCTCCGAGGAAGGTTATCTTAATAGATCCGCCCTCCGGTGCAAGTCGCCAGGAACCCTGCGCTCGATGCTTGACAGCCAAATCTCTTCCTTCCCTCCAGAGTCCTCCTGCCTCCGGCGCTCGGACGCCATAGACTTATATAGATAGACCGGCCCCTGCCGTAAGAGCACGCGTCGGAAGACCTACGGTGCAGACATAGCCGTGGATATGGTCCTCTCTCTTTCTACTGATCGTTTGGTGGGGATAGAAGTCTAGCCCGGCTATTCCTTACTAGTCCCCACTAGTTTAGACTTCTATTCCCACCAAGCAATCAGTAGAAAGAGAGAGGACCATATCCACGGCTATGTCTGCACCGTAGGTTTTTCGACGCGTGCTCTTACGGCAGGGGCCGGTCTATCTATATAAGTCTATGTCGGACGCCGACACCTAGAGATAACCTAACAACCAGCGCAGAGACGCTGACAGGCGCCAGACGCCTAAGCGAACACTCGCCTATTCTCGGCGCCAATCGCCCAACTCTTTTGGTTTCTCCAAAAAAGATTCCTTTCCTTCCAGAAATTTCTACTCCAAAACCTGATCTGAAGAAACTGCTTAAAGATTTTGATATTCCTCCACCGATCTCTCCTCTGCCGCCCTCTCCTAAAAAGTACAACGCCGGCACACAGACGAGCACGGAGAAAAAGGTACTTCGGGACGCAGCTTCTCAGACGGCAGAACCGCAAAAACCTAAGGCAACTTTTAGGAGTGTCGCCACACAGGCGAAACGTCGGAGAAAAGGAAGCAGGAAAAACTATAAAAGAAAAATGAATAAAGAAAATTATATTTATTCTAAATGTTCCAAATGCATGAATTGTTCAAAATGTTAAAAACTTTAAATGATTGACTAAAAGTTAATTAAAAGTAATTTAAAGTAATTAATTATCTTAGCGAAGCGCATTAAAATAGGAAAGCGTCACAGTGAAACTGCGAGCGAAAGATCTAATTTCCTAAAATATGTATTGTATATATATCCCAAAAACTAGAAAAATTCGAAGCGATTGCGATGTTAAATTTGATGAAAGTAGAGATGGACATAAACTATTGAGTGAGTGGCTGGAAGAATAAGAACAGATAAACAACAAAAATTTAATAATTGTAGGATTGAATCTTGAAAATAAAAATAAAGACAATGATGAAAAACAGTTAAATAAAGACAAAATAAGCGAGGAAGAAAGAAGAACTGAAACAGAAAGCAGTGAGTACGAAGATGCTATATTAAAAGAATCTGATGACGATGAAGACATACGAAATGAAGAGGACAACTTTGTTGATCGAAATCAAGATATTAAGGATATGCAAGGACAAAATAATGAAATAAGGAAGAAAGGAAGGCCAAAGGGAACGACGAAACAGACAATGGAAATGCGAAGACAAATGCATCAAAGAGAAGATGAGCGACGATATCGAGAAGAAAATCTTACAAGGGGAGACCCAGGTATGTTCTCCGCGGATTTTAAAACCTCTAATATTTCCATGTAGGGTTTAACATTGTAAAAATAATATATAACATTTAGGGGCCAATGGGTTGAGGGAGTAGAGCTACAGAGTTCTAAAGTTTTAGAATAAAAATTTAAAATAAAAGAATAAATAATAAAATCCTGTGTTATTAAATGAAATAAATTGTGTCATTAATTATAATAATAAAGTCTTGTTAAAAATAGCACGACAAATAATACATTCATATATTGTTCGTTACAGTATAAGATTTATTGCCTGCCACATAAATATTTATAAATTAATATGTAAAAAGAAATGGTATAATTTTTTAAAAATTAGTTATATGAACTACAGTTTGAAGAATGATATAACTATCATATAAATACATAAAACAAAGATATTCAAAACACGATGAACATTTAATAAATGTAAAAATGTTTCTATCGCACTTGCATTTTTGTTGATAAACATTTTGGGGGAAACAAACATCATTGACATTAGAGAAGGTCTCACAATCAGGTATCAATTTCGATGCAAATCACGCATAACGTAACATTTTGTTGAATACTGGAGTCCGCAATTGATTATGAATTATTGATTATGTTTGTTTCCCCCAAAATGTTCGTCAACAAAAGTACAAGTGCGATAGAAACATTTTTATATTTATTATAGTACGGGTATTTATTATAGTATCTTGTCCACGACAAGATTTTTAAGTCATCAATACAAAGGAAATAGCCATACGGTCCAAGCTTGGATCTTAGGCAGCTCAGTATAATTATTTTCAATATATATTTAATACGCGTATTTTCCAACATATTAAACTGCGCGCCGATTATTTGTCGGACTTAAAACACAGCTATTGTTGGAACATTAGAAATTCCCTCTCCCTTCCCTAATTAAATCGATATCAATTTAATATTAAAATCACTGTAAAAACTTATTGCGAAAAATATTACCCCAGCCAGGGTTCGAACCTCGAATCTCCCGCATTCCGTTCGGGTGTCTTTACCAATTCGACTACCGGGGCATGTGGTAATATTTATCGCAATAACCGGATAACAATAATTTGAACGTCTTTCTCAGGCGACGTGAATAAACAATATATGTTAAGACCGTTAAGATATAAATCAATACAAAGGAAATAGCTATACGGTCCAAGCTTGGATCTTAGGCAGCTCAATATAATTATTTTCAATATGTATTTAATACGCGTATTTTCCAACATATTAAACTGCGCGCCGATTATAAGTCATCGCTTCCCGCAATAGTCTTTGTGGATTTTGTTAATTACACTTACTTGAGCCTAAAAACGCGAATTTCAGACACTTTGAGCGTTCCTTCTTTTTTGAGGCCATGTGTGAAGTTGTTGAGAAATAGCACTAAACGAATTTATGGCAATCTGTGTGATCTTCGGTATATAGTTAATTTATAGTGATGAGATACGGAAAACATCAATATCAGACGGAGATCGCGTTCCTTGTACTGAGGAGGCCGTAGAAAAGAAAAAAGACTTTAAAAAAAATTTATTGCTATTCGTCTGAAAATTATTTAATTACGTTAATTAGGCTCAGTTGATGCCAAAAAACACATTTTCAGACGAATTTTACGTGACCTTGCATTTTGACTGCATATATAAAATGTAGGGATTTTGGAGACGCTTAAGTTATAACAATATGTCTGAAAAGTGGTGTACATGATAAAATAAGATGCACAAATGTCAAAAACATTAATATCAGACAAATTGAGTGCTGCATGTAACTAATCAGACAACTTTTCGCTTACAATATTGTAGCTTATCCGGAATTCTTATTTTATCTCACGCAAAATCATAATTATCAGGTATAACCGGTCGATTATAAATTAATAAAAAGCTATTAAAATTTAATTTCTTAGTTTTATGTTAAAATGTAATAATTAATATATTGCCAAAAAAAAATTTTTTTATTTAAATTAAATATAAAAATTTTTGAAAATATTAATATACAAAAAAATATATAAAAATTAATAGAATGGAAATATTTCGTCTACGAGGATAGGAGATTTGGTAACGCTGGGGATAGGAGCGTAACAAACGCCGGGGGGTGCGCCGGCCGACTCGGGTACATTTTTCTTTTGTGTGGAACGTTCAAAGTGTCTGGAAACACTGATTCCGTATTCTAGGCAGTGAAAGGTATGCTCTATATAAATTTCAAGCGGGAAGCTATAAATTTATTGGGTCCGATTTGTATACAAGTTCGCGTTATCATAGCAGAAAAACGGAACGCCCTAGCTGTCTGATGTTGATAAATACATCAATAACATACCCAAATAAATTCACCTTTCCAATATCAGACATATTGTAATAAATTCGTCGCCTCTTTTTTTTTAATAGCAGACATGGCGCCCCCCTAAGACGTACCGATCTCGAACGTTCGAAACCTCCTAGTCCAATCCAGGGTCGTCCAATCTATCGATTTTACATGATTTTAAATGGGAAGCGATAAAATATGGTTTTGGTTATGGGCTCCCGTACTATTAAATGTTCATGGTGTTTTAAATATCTTTTTTTTATGTGTTTCTATGATAGTTATCATCCTTCAAACTGTAGTTTATTAAACTAATTTTTAAAAAATTATACCATTTTTTTTTACATATTAATTTATAAATATTTATGTAGCAGGCAATAAATCTTATACTGTAACAAACAATATATGAATGTATTATTTGTCGCGCTATTTTTAACAAGACTTTATTATTTTAATTAATGACACAATTTATTTCAGTTAATAACAGGATTTTATTATTTTACTTTAAACTTTTATTCTAAAACTTTAGAACTCTGTAGCTCTACTCCCTCAACCCATTGGCCCCTAAATTTTACATATTATTTTTACAATGTTAAACCCTACGTGGAAATATTAGAGTTTTTAAAATCCGCGGAGAACATACCTGGATCTCCTCTTGTTAGAAGATCTGAAAGAATTAGAAATCAAGAAACAGCAATGTTATCCGTGGACGAAGAAATATCGAAGAATGTAAAAGAAGCAGTGGAATCAGATAATTCAAAACATTGGAAAGAAGCAATGGCTGAGGAGTTGGCATCAATGGAAAAGTATGATGTGTGGGATATAGTATCACCCCCGAAGGACAAAAAGGTGATAAAGAGCAAATGGGTATTCATTTAAAAAAATCCAAGTACAGGTCAACGTCGATATAAAGCTCGATTAGTTGCGCAAGGATGTGGGCAACGTCCAGGACTTGACTATGTAGAAACATTTGCGCCAGTCGTAAGAACTGAAACAGATCGATTATTATTTAGCATTAATGCGCAAAAAGGAAGAAAAATAAAGATTCACGATGTAGAGACTGCATTCTTGAATGGAATTCTTAAAGAAGAAATTTTCATGGAACTGCCAGAAGGATATTTAAATAATAAAAATCAAGTATGCAAGTTAAAGAAAAGTATATATGGGCTAAAACAAGCTGGAAGATGCTGGAGTGAATTTTTGAAAGAGGTACTAATTAAAAGTGGATTACAACAATCTAAAGAAGATCCATGTTTGTTTTACGTAATAAAAGGAAAAGATTTTTTATTGGAATTCATGTAGATGATACGCCGACGGTATCCAGTAATGATGCATTCGAAAGAATTTATATGAAGAAGATTAAACAACAAGTAAATGTAAAAGATTTTGGACAAGCAAAAACTATCTTAGGAATGCAAGTGGAACAGGAAGATGGAAAAATATATGTACGACAAAAGAAATATATAAAGAGTTTGCTATAATTGTACGAAATGGAAGATTGTAACGCGGTAGGATCACCGATTGATATAAATCAAAAAATGAGTATGATGAAAGTGGAAGATGTGACGCTATTTGAGTGTGTATACAAGACCTGACATATCTTTTGAGCTAAGCTGTCTGTCGCAATTTAATAATGAATCAAGAGTAATGCATATGACAGCATTGAAGCGAATTTTACGATATCTAAAAGGGACTATCAACTATTGTTTGGAATTTGGAAAGAAGAGTACCTTCAACGGAATTGAATGTGAAAGTGATGCGTCGTGGGATAGTACAAAAGATGTTAAATCATTCACTGGATTACTGGTATATTGGAATGGAGACTTAATACATTGGAAAAACAAGAAACAACAAAGAGTTGCATTATCTTCAGCTGATAGCGAATTAGAAGCAATGCTGGAAAGATTAAAAAAAGTAATATAGAGCAGCAGATTATTGAGCAAGATAGGATTAGCAGATGGGTTAAAGTCAGAAATTAGATGCGACAATTTGAACGCTGTTAGATTAGCAAATGTAGGAAGCTTTAAAATAAAATCCAAGATATTGAATTTGAAATGTCATTACATACAAGAAGAAGTAACGAATGAAAATGTATGCGTGAAACATGTACCAAGCGAGAAGATGACAGCGGATTGTTTAACCAAACCTTTGAGCAGGCCTAATCTACAGAAGAACATCAAGAAATTCATGAGTACAATGAACCGATGGGCCCCCTTAAAAAACAAGGGGGCGGAATGTGAAGTTGTTTCTGTCACTATGGTAAGACACTAGATGACCGACTGGGAGCGCTACTACTGCGGGCCTTTCTAGCGTGTTTTTGAAAACGCTTCTTCTACTTCGCGGTATCACGGCGGCATGCTACGGAGAGGTCTTATCACGCTTTTATCCTAACAGAAATATATATTTATCCAAGTTTACATATAAATCTTGAGTTTATTCACTACCCGCCACAACCATAACCCTCTGTCAGAACTGCTTCTATTTCGTTTAAAGCCTTTTCCAGATCTTCTTTACTATTAGATGCTAATACCGCTATATCATCAGCGATTCTGAGCATTTTAATCGTTTGACCCTGTATATTAATTCCAAAAGCTACTCTATCCTTTATAGTCTTTAGACTATTAATCGATTATTCAATATACAAATTAAAATTAGAAATTTTCACATTGCTTCCTCACAGTTTTTAAGTGTGCAAATTAGAAATGTGCACATTGCTTCATCAACATTTAATTTTGCTCATAAAGTTTTCGCTTATGAGGAAGCTTGTATTTTATTTGATGCATAATTTAGTATTTATTAATTTGGTTTCCTCATAGAGGAAGCTTTATAAGCAAAATAAAATGTTGATGAAGCAATGTGCAAATCTCTAATTTACACACTTAAAAACTGTGAGGAAGCAATGTGCAAATTTCTAATTTGCACCCACACGTATATTTTTTTTTATTTTTATATAACTCAGAAATTTTACGGGCTCCATCCTTTTCTGGATGCCATCCCATTAGACTTTAGAGTAATGAGTTATATGTAAACAAAAGAAAATAATGAAGCAATGTGCAAGTTTCTAATTTGCACACTTTTTTTATTATATTGGCAATTTTTTCTATCGTAATTCTATTATATTTTTCAGTTTTTTCTACCCCTATTTAATATATAATTCTTTAAGATTTGGTTGATTAGTTCTTGAGTTATATATAAGCGAAAAAAATGATAAAGAAGCAATGTGTATAAGTATCCAATTTGTACATTTTTGAAGTGAAACTTCTTAGGGCACGGGGGGTTATTCAAACCGGAAGGTAATGTTTTTCTAATTCTATTATATTTTTCAGTCTTTTCTAACTCTAGTGTATTTCACATATAATTGTTTAATATTTGGTTGATTATTTCTTGAGATACAGACGTTTGAAATTTCGAGGAATCCGTACATACATAGAAGCCTTATAAAACTGTGAGTCTAATCAACAAAATCTTAAAAAATTATATATAAAATAGGGGTAGAAAAGACTGAAGAATATAATAGAATTGGAAATAGACCGATATCTTAAAATTTGCGAAAGTTAGAGCAACCACGGACATTTCTCAAAAAATTCCAAATATTAAAAAAGATCCCTTTACCGATCATCACCAAATTTAATCCCAACCTTCCCTAAATGATACTCTATTGATTAAAAAAAAATTTATCCCGATATCTCAAAATTTGCGGAAGTTAGAGCAACCACGGACATCAAATCCGTATACACACACACACACACACACACGGACATTTATTTAAATGAAATTTTTTGACGTTTTACAACATTCTAAACACATTGGCAGCGGCGGTAAATGTTAAGAAAAGGGACAACCTCACCAATGACTTTGACCTTGACACATGTTGTCAATGTCATGACCCTGAACAACATTCAAGAAGTTTTAGTCGGCGGTCGTTGTTTGTTAAACGGTTATTAACAAAAAAATTTGACAAATATAGCAGTTATTTAGAATAATAATAGACATAAACAACTGATATGTATGTGGAAATAGTACATGTATGAACGAAGGAAAGTCTTTTAAAGTATTATGAGATATATACAGGGTTTACCAAAAGTATGGAAACCCCTAAATATTTTGAAAACTACGCATTTTAGAAAAAAATGTTTTAGACAAAAGTTGTAGGGTTTCAAGTAACGCATTAAATAGTAATATTAGTGTGACTGCAAATAACATTGTTAATGCCAGGTAAAAATAACTTTAAAATTTTTAAATGGAAACCCCTATTTTTAATTGCATATTCTTATAGCTTACCTCGAGAGCTTTTCAAAACACTATAATAAAGTATTTTTTTAATAACTATTTTTCAAGTTATGGAGCTTAAAAGCTACGATACTGCCGGCATCAGCGTTACCCAAGATGTACCGCGTGGAGGTTGCACGGTCGGATTTACACTAGCAGAGTTGTAAATAACAATACTTTTGTGATTGAAGTTTTTAATTACTAATTATATTACATAATTTTAATTTAAATTGAGTTTAAGTACAAATGTTTTTTGGAATTGTAATTAAAGTCGTTCAATTACAAATAGGTACATTTTGAAATTGTAATTAAACTCGAATTTTATTACAATTAAAAAAGTTATGGCCAATCCTCTCCCCTCATTTTGGTTTTTCCTTGGGTCTTCCTATCCTATGGGGAAAGAGGGAGTGGGAGAGGGTCAGCGCGAGGGGAGGGAGAGGGAAAAGGCGATTGAGTCATTGGAGATGACCCTTTTAGGAAGAGTCCAATGGGATCCTCCAATGGCCTAATCGCCCTCTCCCTCCCCCGCCCTCGCGCTGACCCTCTCCCACTGGATCGACACTCCGAGAGGGTATAAAATACAAGCGCCAAGATGTTCAGTGTTTTTTTCTCGCGAATAATCACGTAGGTAGGGTGATAGCGTCCTAGAGCTCTCTCTGCTTCTGCCGAGGACTTTTCTCTTTTTAATTCGCAAATTAATAAATTAAAAATTAAACGTTTGGCTAAAAATGGCTAATGAATTATCGGAGCGTGAAAGAATCACTATCCTAATGATGCGCGGATGGGGTGATAATGAACGATCGTTCACTGATGTCGTTCGATTATTTAATACCACGTATCCGAATCGTCAAATTAGTAAATCCACTGTTTTGAAAACTGTACGACGTTTTCAAGAAACTGGTAGTGTAAAAAGTCGCATTAGGTCTGGCAGGCCATCATCTGCAACTAATAACGACAAACAACTTGATGTTCTGCAGACTTTTATTGAAAATCCCCATACATCTGTTAATAGAGCAGCTCAAGCTCACGACATTGCTCCCATGTCCGTACACAGAATTTAAAAAAAAAATAAATTACATCCATACAAACTGCAATACGTTCAAGAATTGCAAGACGGAGATGATGAGCGTCGTATACGCTTCTGTGCAAGAATGATGGACCGAATAGATGCCTCGCCCGACTTTCCTTATCAAATTGTTGTCACAGACGAGGCAACCTTTACATTGACGGAAGAGGTTAATAATCAAAATTTTCGTCTCTGGTCAGATGAAAATCCGAATTGGATGCGGGAAAGTCATACACAATACCCACAAAAAATAAATGTATGGTGCGGCATGATAGACGCTTATGTAATAGGGCCATTTTTTTGGAGGACAACCTCAATATTCATAGGTACGAGAGATTACTTGTAGATGAAATAATTCCAGCAATACAAAATATTTTTCCAAATAACTTTGAGCAAATATGGTTTCAGCATGATGGAGCTCCGCCTCATTTTGGTGCAGGGCCACGTCGAATTTTAAATGAAGTTTTCCCGCAAAGGTGGATAGGAAGAAGGAACCGAAATGAGGGTGGGGAAAGTTGGCCACCTAGGTCACCAGATCTAACTCCTCTTGATTATTACTTTTGGGGCTATCTGAAGAGTAAGGTTTACGAAACAAAACCTCAAAATATCCAAGAATTGAGGCAGCGAATAAGGGATGAAGCAGCCTTGATACCTGCTGAATCAAATCGTAGAGCTATTTCTGCGTTCTATCAAAGATTGGCATACTGTCAAGAAGTCCATGGAAACCACTTTCAGAATTTACTCTAAAACACTCAAACACACAAAAAAAAATGTAAATTAAGATTGTAAAATTTGTAATTTAGGAAAATGTAAATAATAATTATTCTTTTTACTTTTTTAATTGTAATAAAATTCGAGTTTAATTACAATTTCAAAATGTACCTATTTGTAATTGAACGACTTTAATTACAATTCCAAAAAACATTTGTACTTAAACTCAATTAAAATTAAAATTATGTAATATAATTAGTAATTAAGAACTTCAATCACAAAAGTATTGTTATTTACAACTCTGCTAGTGTAAATCCGACCGTGCAACCTCCACGCGGTACATCTTGGGTAACGCTGATGCCGGCAGTATCGTAGCTTTCAAGCTCCATAACTTGAAAAATAGTTAATAACAAAATACTTCATTATAGTGTTTTGAAAAGCTCTCGAGGTAAGCTATAAGAATATGCAATTAAAAATAAGGGTTTCCATTTAAAAATTTTAAAGTTATTTTTACCTGGCATTAACAAAGTTATTTGCAGTCACACTAATATTACTATTTAATGCGTTACTTGAAACCCTACAACTTTTGTCTAAAACATTTTTTTCTAAAATGCGTAGTTTTCGAAATATTTAGGGGTTTCCATACTTTTGGTAAACCCTGTATATACGTATATACATATATATATATATATACATGGTGTCCCATTTTAACTTAGACAGCTGAATAACATGAAAAATTGCAATGTAATCAAAAAATGTTTCAGACAAAAGTTGTATGGTCTAAAGGGGGACATAAGATGGTGGCAATGATTTGACTTTGGATGGTCGTTTGAAGCTCACGTGAACGTCACCTTCAATTTCTTAAACGGAACCCCCTATATTGTAGTATACCGTTTGAAAGGGCATAAAATAAGAAAAATTTTGGCGCAAACCAGAGGTCGATACGTTGACCCGTTCGGGAGTTATTTAGGGATAAAAATTGACTTTTTCCAACTTTGACATTCAATAACTCGCGAACAGATCAACGTATCGACCTCTGGTTTGCGCCAAAATTTTTCTTATTTTATGCCCTTTCAAACGGTATACTACAATATGTGGGTTTTACTTAAAATTTGTTAGTGTCCCAGGGGACTCCAATTCAAAAATTTGAAATGGAACCCCCCAATATTGTAGTATATCATTTAAAAGGGCATAAAATAAGAAAAATTTTGGCGCAAACAAGAGGTCGATACGTTGATCCGTTCGGGAGTTATTTAAAGTCAAAGTTGGAAAAAGTCAATTTTTAACCCTAAATAACTCCCGAACGGGTCAACGTATCGACCTCTAGTTTGTGCCAAAATTTTTCTTATTTTATGCCCTTTCAAACGGCATACTACAATATAGGGGGTTCCGTTTAAGAAATTGAAGGTGACGTTCACGTGAGCTTCAAACGACCATCCAAAGTCAAATCATTGCCACCACCTTATGTCCCCCTTTAGACCATACAACTTTTGTCTGAAACATTTTTTGATTACATTGCAATTTTTCATGTTATTCAGCTGTCTAAGTTAAAATGGGACACCCTGTATATATGAGAGACTAATATACCAAAGTACATGCGTGGACAAAGAAGCGTGTTCCACAGGGTGGCCGGGGGGGGGGGGGTGGACCTCGCTTTACAACATACAAAGTACATGCGTGGACAGAGGAGCGTGTTCCACAGGGGTCGGGGAAGTGGACCTCGCTTTAAAACTTGCAAAGTACATGCGTGGACAGAGGAACGTGTTCCACAGGGGTCGGGGGGGGGGGGGGGGGGGGCATACCTCGCTTTACAACTTACAAAGTACATGTGTGGATAGAGTAGCGTGTTCTACAAGGTTCGGGGGGGGGGGGGGGGTGGATCTCGCTTTACAACTTACAAAGAACATGCGTGGACAGAGGAGCGTGTTCCACAGGAGTCGGGGAGGGGGTGGGGGGACCTCGCTTTATAACTTACAAAGTACATGCGTGGACAGAGGAGCGTGTTCCACAGGGATCGGGGGTGGTGGACCTCGCTTTTGGCCCCCCCCCCCACCCGTCCCCCCTGTACGGGGTAGACCGCGCTTCAACTTACAAGTATGTGCTTTGTAAGTTGAAGCGAGGTCCCCCCGATCTCTGTGGAACACGCTCCTCTGTCCACGCATGTTCTTTGTAAGTTGTAAAGCAAGGTCCACCCCCCCCCCCCCGACCTGTGTGGAACACGCACCTCTGCACGCATGTACTTATGTTAGCCTCTTATATATATATCTTATAATACTCAAAATAACTGCTGTATTTGTCAAACTTTTTAATAAACAATGACCGCCAACTAAAACTTATTAAATGTTGTTCAATGTCATGACCTTAACAACATATGTCAAAGTCAAGGTCATTGGTGAGGTTGCCCCTTTCCTTAACATTTACCGCAGCGGCAACTAAAAACAAAATTTTTCCCGAAAACAAAGCTTTCTCTATGAGGAAGCAAAAAATTAGCGGTGACATCACGCCCATCCCGGACTCACTCTTTTTCTCATTTCTACTTTTCTACGTTCTTGCTCAATTTCTATAACTACCGTTTGCTCTTTGTACAAATTGTGTATCACTCTTCTATCCCTATATTTCATTCCTACATTTTTAATTATTTCCAATATCTTTTTCCATTTCACGTTGTCAAAAGCTTTTTCAAAATTTACAAATCCTATATAAGCCCTCTTTCCTTTTTCTATTGTTTTCTCTATTGCTGTCCAAGTATTTCCGTGGCATTTTTTTTTACATTATCTTTCCAGCGTGAGCGAGGTTTCCCCACTGGCCTTCTCCCCATTCATTGTTCTTTCAAGAGCTTGTTTGGAACTCTAGATGGCGGCACGCGTTGGACATATCCTGTAACATTATATACAATAAAAAGGTTGGGACATTCTCCCCAACATGACGTCCGTGCTTACCACCGTTACCCATAATACAATGCGAAACGACGGCGGAACTTGAAATGCCTACTGATATAAGTGATACCGTTATTGTCCATATAAGTGCGGATTACCAGTGCAGGTTTAACTGGAAATGGTTCAAATATGTTGCGTACGGAATTGTAACAATTCCGCAATAGAAAAATACCGTTTCTTCAGATTTTCTAAACGTTTAGAAAAGAAAGCAAAAAAATGCGGCTTTTTATATGACTAAATTATTTATCATCCACACTGGAGGATTTGTGAAGTAAGAGTATACCCAGATAGCACAATGACATCCTCGGGAAGTCCGAAGGACATCCAGGACGGACCATTGAGATATCCTGTGGATATCCCAATTAAATCCCGGGATGTCCTCCGGATATCCTAAGGAATAGCAAATGATAGCCAAATACTAGTCCTTACGATATCCTGAGGACATCCTGTTGGATGTCCTCCGGATATCCTGAGGACGAACAAATGATAGCCAATTACTAGTCCTCACGATATCCTGAGGAAGAGCAAATAATAGCCAACTAGTCCTTACAATATCCTGAGGACATCCTGAGGACTTCTATGGGATATGTTATAAACATTTTTTTAGGCGTTTGAAGAACAATTTTAATTTAAGATTTGAAGAAATAATATTGTTTCACATTTAAAAATTTTTTTACAATTTGAAGAACACATCTCACTTTGGAAAATATAGTTTTATATATTTATGTCATCGCAGCAATATTGCTGGCAAAGATATGTCTGACGGATGTCATGATTTTGCTTCGCTTGGACCTGCTTATATTCGCTCTCAACTTAAATTTACTTACGAGTTAATCACACCATTATGCGCCACCTATCGGTGTCATTGCAAGCTACCACGGAAAGATGCGCTACCGTGTATCTTTCTGAAAATATCTCAGGAAATTCTTAACAAAGAGAGTTGCATTATAGTGTTTTGAAAACGTCTCGACAAGAGCTACAAGAATATGCAAAAAAAATATTTTTCTTACTACCTCGGTCGAAAGTACGTACTTTCGGCCCCGGTTCCACGGCAGAAAGTCTCATTTTTATGCCTTGGTTAAACTACATGCGCGCCATCTAGAATAGCGGGAGTAAAAACTTAGTTGCGTGCACTGGCACTGTGTGCGAGTGAGACAGTGCTTCGCAACCGAGTGAGACAGCGAGCACTCCCGAGTGAGACAGCGAGCTCTCTCTCGTGTGATTTCGCTCATAAATGGCGACGATCCAACAGTTGTGGCCAGACTCTTATTAGAGGGTCTCTACTCAATATATGACAAGATCCCTACCACAATATTACCACAAACCCAATTCACATCGCCCCAACCTCTACTTTTACTTTCACTCGTATAACCTAAAAATTTGTTTACAGTTAGTCAATGATACCTTTATTTATAGATGCATTTGATTTGATGCCTGCCCCCGACCAGCAGCACTCGCTTCGCTCGTGCCGCAAATGTCGGGGCAGGCATCAATATCTTCAACACACACATGTCATTCTTCCGTACTTTCGACCAGGCAGCAAGAAAAATAGCATACACTACACGGGCAGAAAGTTTGAGAGCCCTGAACTGCGCGCCATCGTGCTCTCGGCTTCGCCTCGAGCACGAGCGCGCAGTGCAGGAATCTCAAACTTTCTGCCCTTGTAGTGTAATATACTATTTTATTTAACTTTCTATGGTGTTTTATTTAAAAATTTAAGGTTCTTTTGATCTAAATTTTTTATATAAAAACCCCTATTTTTATTGTGTATTCTTGTAGCCTTTGTCACGACGTTTTTAAAACACTATAATAAAGTTCTGTTTTGTTAAGAATTTACTAAGATATTTAAAATTTTGTCATAATATTTTTAATATAAAATATGAAATATCTCGTAAAGTATTCACTTTTTGATGACTTTACCTTAATACTTTTATATATAGAATAATCAAAGAAATCGAATAATAATATTAATTTTTACATTTGTAATTTTTCAAAATTAAGTTTGTATGCAAAATGCAATCAAATTTTTTAACATTATAATTTGTTTTTTTTTTTACATCATTCGATTCCTTTCATTATTCTACGCATAAAAGTATTAAGGTAAAGTCATCGAAAAGTAAATACTTTACAAAATATTTTATATTTGATATTAAAAATATAATGACAAAATTTAAAATATCTCAGGAAATTCTTAACAAAAGAGAGCTTTATTATAGTGTTTTGAAAACGTCTCGACAAGGGCTACAAGAATATGCCAAAAAACTATTTTTTATTTAACCCCTTATGGTGTTTTATTTAAAAAATTTAAGGTGCTTTTGATCTAAATTTTTTATACAGAAGCTCCTATTTTTTATAGCACATTCTTGTAGCCCTTGTCAAGACGTTTTTAAAACACTATAATAAAGTTTTCTTTTGTTAAGAATTTACTGAGATATTTCAAATTTTGTCATAATATTTTTAATATAAAATATGAAATATCTTGTAAAGTATTCACTTTTCGATGACTTTACCTTAGCGCTTTTATACATAGCTAAATAATCAAAGAAATCGAATAATAATATTAATTTTTACATTTGTAATTTTTTAAAATTATAAGTTTGTACACAAAATGTAATCAAATTTTTTAAAATTAATTTGTCTGTTTTTTTTACATTATTCGATTCCTTTTATTATTCTACGCATAAAAGTATTAAGGTAAAATCATCGAAAAGTAAATACTTTACGAAATATTTTATATTTTATATTAAAAATATAATTACAAATTTAAAATATTTTAGAAAATTTTTAACAAAAGAGCTTTATTATAGTGTTTTAAAAACGTCTCGACAATGGCTATAAAAATATGCAAAAAGACTATTTTTTATTTAACCCCCTATGGTGTTTTATTTAAAAAATTTAAGGTGCTTTTGATCTAAATTTTTTATATAGAAGCCCCTATTTTTATTGTTTATTCTTGTAGCCCTTGTTACAAAGTTTTTTAAACACTATAATAAAGTTCTCTTTTGTTAAGAATTTACTGAGATATTTCAAATTTTGTCATAATATTTTAGGAGGAGGAGGAGGAGTTTTACAGGATGTATTCAGGATATCCTGTATGCGATACTCCTGAAGATATCCTGGACGTACGTAGGATGATTTTAGGACTTCTTATGTTATTTGAGTCTAGTGGACATTTATGAAAAATTTATAATTTATTACGTTACTTAAAACATTCTGAAGCTATTTTTAAGTATTTCACCACAATTAATAAAGTCAAATAAAATATTTACAATAACACATGTCCTGGATGTCGTTCGGATTTTCCGAGGATGTCATTGCTATCTGGGAAACAACTAAGTATCCTGAAAATATCCCAGGACGTCCTGGACGTATTCAGGACGATCCTGAGGAGGATTTGTGAAGTAAGAGTATATAGTTTAACTTATCTACTTCTGTCAGAATTGTTCGCAATAGTCAATATGCAATGCTTCTTTTGGTGTAACAGATGATATATAAATTTTGGTGAGATATAGCTGTATCCGAGTAAAGTACTGTTGTATACGTTGTACTTGCTTTTGTTTGATTTATTTAATATTTATCAAATTCTCAGGGTCATTTTGAGATTTCGCAATTTGAAATAATTAATAATTCAGGATATAAACTTAACTAGGAGCTATTCCCACGATGTTCATAAAAAAACGCCGCTAAATTATGTTCAGCATCTATTAGAAGTCTATTTTATGAAAGTATTGAAACATTAAAAGCATTTTTATTAGTCTGTATTAAACTATAACAGTTATAGTTCAATACAGTATTGAACTATAACAGTTATACTGTATTGAACTATAATAGTTATAGCTCAATACAGACTAATAAAAATGCTTTTAATGTTCCTATATTTTCATGCAATAGACATCCAGTAGATGCTGAACATGATTTAGATAGTTTTTCATAAATATCGTGGGAATAGCATCGCTCCTGAGTTAAGTTTATATCCTGAATTATTAATTATTTCAAATTGCGAAATCTCAAAATAACCCTGAGAATTTGATAAAAATAAAATAAATCAAACAAAAGCAAGTACAACGTGTACAACAGTACTTTACTCGGATACAGCTATATCTCACCAAAATTTATATTGTATCATCTGTTATACCGAAAAAAGCATTGCATATTGACTATTGTGAACAATTATAACAGAAGTAGATAAGTTAAACTATACATATATTCTTACTTCACAAATCCTCCAGTGTGGATGAGAAATAATTTCGTCATATAAAAAGCCGCATTTTTCGCCCATCTTTTTGCTTTCTTTTCTGAACGTTTAGGAAATCTGAAGAAACGGTATTTTTTTTTTACGGTGTTCGAAGAACAATACAGTAATTTCACCGCGCGGCCATTACCTGGCCGACCAATCGCGGACCTGCTTCCCGGCGACAATCGACGCGTCGCGACATCGATTGTCGCGATCGATCGCTGCGCTATCCTCTCTCGGCGGTTTCCGTGAACATCTTGGTTTCTGCTCGCGGTAGACGATACACGTGTCGGGTCACTCTCGAGTGAGATTTCAAGTGATTTCATACAAGCGAATACGTAACACCATTGTTTCGGAGAGCATTAATTGAGTGTCTTTCGGGAGGCTTCTCGATTACTTGCCGGCGGACCCTCGCCCGCACGGACGGACGCGGTTGCAAGTCTAACGGACGACCGTCGACCGGCGGGTCTCACCAACAACGGAAGATTCTCTCGACGGTGTGCCTTACGCAGTACACACATTCGGTTCACCTCAACTAAAGGACAGAGCAAACGGACGCCTTATCAATCAGGACGTGAGAAAAAGACTCTAAGGTAATATTTGTGCGCGCGATCCGCTCGGTCATCGCGGCCGCCGTGCCGGGCATGAATTTCCTTTCACCTGCCCCCGCGGAAAACCAGTCGGAAGTTATCGCGGCAAGTGACTCAAACATTTTTTGGTCCTTCGAGCCGGATCCGGCGGGGTCAGTGCGGTCCTACGGGATCATACAGTGCAACCGGCGAACGTTCGAGACGTTCCATCTCCTCGTGCTCTCAGTCCTCCTCTCCCATCTCGCTCTCCCTCTTGTGCGCGGTACGCGGTGTCGCGCTCGGAAGTGCGTTCTCTTCTGGTCCTGGGCGTACGAAGAATTTACGACTCTTCTGGTTCAAACAGAGGCCGTGCTCAACTTTAGACCCTTGTGCCCTCTCTCAACCACACTCAACGGACCATCGTCATTACAGTATCGACACGGCTTTGACTCTCGGTCTCATCGGATCAACCGCTCCCTAACTCAGACTCAATGGCAACGGCGTCAAGTAAACATTCTCCAACTCTGTTGTAGAAGGCGGGCGGAATGTTCGAAGAACAATACAGTAGTTTCACCGCGCGGCCATTACCTGGCCGACCAATCGCGGACCTGCTCCCCCGGCGACAATCGACGCGTCGCGACATCGATTGTCGCGCTCGATCGCTGCGCTATCCTCTCTCGGCGGTTTCCGTGAACATCTTGATTTCTGCTCGCGGTAGACGATACACGTGTCGGGTCTCTCTTGAGTGAGATTTCAAGTGATTTCATACAAGCGAATACGTAACAACATTGTTTCGGACAGCATCAATTGAGTGTCTTTCGGGAGGCTTCTCGATTACTTGCCGGCGGACCCTTGCCCGCACGGACGGACGCGGTTGCAAGTCTAACGGACGACCGTCGGTCGACCGGCGGGTCTCACCAACAACGGAAGATTCTCTCGACGGTGTGCCTCACGCAGTACACACATTCGGTTCACCTCAACTAAAGGACAGAGCAAACGGACGCCTTATCAATCAGGACGTGAGAAAAAGACTGTAAGGTAATATTTGTGCGCGCGATCCGCTCGGTCATCGCAGCCGCCGTGCCGGGCGTGAATTTCCTTTCACCTGCCCTCGCGGAAAACCAGTCGGAAGTTATCGCGGCAAGTGACTCAAACATACGGAATTGTTATAATTCCGTACGCAACATATTTGAACCATTTCCAGTTAAACCTGCACTGGTAATCCGCACTTATATCGATAATAACGGTATCACTATATCAGTAGGCATTTGAAGTTCCGCCGCTTTTTCGCATTGCATTATGGGTAACGGTGGGAAACACGGACATGGTGGGGAAGAGATGTCCCAACCTTCTTGTATATAACCTTAATATCCTGTCCATTGCAGCCAATCTTGATGTGTGTGGAGAGCTTGGGTTCCTGGTATAGTTAGTATAGCTTATGATTATACCCTATTCTCCATGCTCCTCTATCAATATAAATAACTGGCCCGTGTATTTTAAGGAAACCGTACACAATCAGTAATACTGTCAGTACTAAAAAATACTAATAGTATTACTGATCGTGTGTGGGCAAATATAATGGAATAAACAGAAGTAATGAAGAAGATTCAAATATTTCAATCTTTTCGAGCATCAGTATTGGTAGTACCTGCTGTCAGTATTACTCACAGTCTTACATACAGGTCTGGAAACTCGCTCAATTTTCAGTGGTGGAGGTAGGTCGCTTATTGAAGCAGCTTTTCATTCGCTTTGCCGCCACGAGAGGCATTGCGGAAGGGTAACGCCCACGGTCTTAGACCGTGCCCGGTAAAAAATTTTTCATATAAAAATATATAAAAACATAAAAATATATAAAAACACATAAATATATGTATATAATTATATATCAAATATGTCCATACAGGCTTTTTCTATAATCTTTGTTCATATATACTATTACAGGAAAAAGAATAAAAAGAAGAATCTAATAATGATTAAAAAGATCATTTTTGCATTGAATTTTTTATAAAAAGTAAAGTTTAAGGTAATGAGAAAAAATTTGCCTATATACACCCGAGAAAAAATGGCTCATATATAAACATATACAGGGTGTCCCCTTTATATCTTCCACTTCAAATAACTTTTTTATTTGTAATTCTAGAAAAAAAATGTTTTAGACAAAAGTTGTACGGTTTCAAGGGTGACATAAGATGGTGGCAATGATTTGACCTTGGACAGTCGTTTGAAGGTCACGTAAAGGTCACCTTTAATTTTTTAAATAACACTCCCTATTTTTTATTGCATATTCTTATAGCCCTTGTCGAGACGTTTCCGAAACATTATAATATATCTCTCTTTCGTTAAGAATTTTTTGAGATATTTTAAATTTTGTTATAATATTTTAAATGTAAAATATAAAATAATGAAAGAAATTGAATAATAATATTAATTATTATATTTGCAATTTTTCAAAATTGAACGCCCACAAAATGCAGTCAAATTTTTAAGAATAAATTTTTTTGTTTTTTTTTCAACATTCGATTTTTTTCATTATTCTACGTATAAAAGTATCAAGGTAGTCATCAAAAAGTAAAAACTTTACGAGATATTTCATATTTTATATTTAAAATATCATGACAAAATTTGAAATATCTCAGAAAATTCTTAACAAAAGAAAACTTTATTATAGTGTTTTGAAAACATCTCGGCAAGGGCGACAAGAATATGCAATAAAAAATAAGGGGTTTCATTTAAAAAATTGAAGGTGACCTTTACGTGACCTTCAAACGACTATCATTGCCACTATCTTATGCCCCCCTTGAAACTGTACAACTTTTGCCTGAAATATTTTTTTCTAGAATCACAAATAAAAAAGTTATTTGAAGTGCAAGATATAAAGGGGGCACCCTGTATAAGACATTATACATATATGGAAAGTCCCCTAATATGAGATAGGCTTCTAATATGAGATAGCGAAGTTTCTGCTCTACTAATAGGACCAAACTGTTTGTTCCACCATGAACTTATTGCCCTTGAGGTAAAACCTATTTAGTAGAAAATTCATTATTTAATCGTGCGTGTAGTCGTTGTAGAGAAAGAAATTGTGAAATTAGATGTTGTCAAGTGCTATGGATATGAGTCTTTAAACCTTGTTTATTATATAATTAATAAATATTTGGCAATGAGTTCTGCGTGCATAGCGATAGAGTAAGGTCGTATTAATAGGAAAATACGGGATATGTTGAGTTGCTCAATTGTAGAGATTAGATTTGGTGATCGCGAAATCGCAAGGCGTGGAGCTCGTAACATGAGATACTCAGGATACTCCTGGGTTGCTGGAGTATGAAAGTTATTGTACAGTAATAAAATAACAGAAAATACTATAATAATATCTGCTCATTTTTCACATTTTTCTAATTTTCAGAAAAATTAATATTTAAATTAAATTTTACATTTTAGCATCTTAAAACTTATTAAATTCTCTTCAAAATGACTTACTATATTTTTCAATTCTGCCCATAGACTTCCGGCAATCACACAAAATAGATGTGGTATTTCATAATCGGGGACTTTCCTCATAAAATAGTGGACTCCACATACATCTGATACAAAAGTTGTGCCGTTGATTTATATCACTTGGCGCGAGATACTGCCGTGAGTGCCGTGTCTCTTGATACCGTTCTTATACCATTGTTCGTCAAATTTTAAATACGAGAAACAGATTCAACCGGATGCCATCTATCGGATAATCCAAAATTGAAAATGTAATATATGTTTATATATGATTTTATATAATCATATATAATCTACGAGGATAAATGCTTGTTATATATAATTATATAAATTTATATATAAATTATAAGAATTCATGTACAGGGTGAGTAAAAAGTCTGAAACCGGTAAAATATCTCAAAAACAAGACATTTTAGAAAAAATGTTTTTTACAAAAGTTGTAGGGTTTAAAGAGATCTATTTACTGACCCTATTAGTTTGACAATGGGTGACGTCTCCAAGGTCAAGATCACCTTAAATTTTTTTTAATGAAACCCCCTATTTTTTATTGCATATTCTTGTAGCCCTTGTCGAGACGTTTTCAAAACATTATAACAAAGTTCTTTTTCGTTAAGAATTTTCTGAGATATTTCAATTTTTGTCATGATTTTTTTTATGTAAAACATAAAATATCTTGTAAAGTATTCACTTTTTGATAACTTTACCTTGATACTTTTGTACGTAGAATAATGAAAGAAATCGATTGTTGTACAAAAAACAGAAAAAATTATTTTTAAAAAATTTGATTGCATTTTGTAGATGCATTCAGTTTTACAAAATTGCAAATGTAAAAAATTAATATTGTTATTCGATTTCTTTCATTATTCTACGTACAACAGTATTAAGGTAAAGTCATCGAAAAGTAAGTACTTTACGAGATATTTCATGTTTTATATGAAAAATATTATGACAAAATTTGAAATATCTCAGGAAATTCTTAACAAAAGAGAGCTTTGTTACAATGTTTTAGAAACGTCTCGACAAGGGCTACAAGAATATGCAATAAAAAATAGGGGGTTTTATTAAAAAAATTTAAGGTAATCTTGACTTGACCTTGGAAACGCCACCCATGGTCAAACTGATAAGGTCAGTAAATAGATCTCTTTAAACCCTAAAACTTTTGTATAACACATTTTTTCTAAAATGTCTTGTTTTCGAGATATTTCACCGGTTTCAGACTTTTTACTCACTTTGTATAATCATGTCAAATTATATATAAAACATTATATATATTTATATATGTATATAGGTTTTTAATTCGCGCACTTTTGCATACGCGTGCGGCTACGGAGCATGCGCATGTGGCCGCAGGGCATGTTCGTGGTCGCTACCAGTCGCTACATCGCGTCGGTATGACAGAATTCCTAACCTGATAGTCGTCAACTTTAACTGTTAATATCTCGCTTCGCGGGGCAAAGCGACACTTTTTTCTGCCAGATTTTTTCATTTCACGCAAAAACGCGTCGATTAAGCCTAAGTTCAACGAAATCGGTGAGGAAGCCACTATTCTGCATATTTACCATAGGATGTTATCTAGAATTTAGAATTTATTGCGAAATGTTAGAAATAGATTAATTTCAGCGGGTTGTATGTGAGGCAGCACATTAGTTGCGGCACGCGTTACCGACGCGTGTTTACACATCTGTGTATTGGTGATCGATGGATCACGCGACAATTAGAGAGAAGGGCGAGAACCTCACTCACGTCGTCGACTCCGGAGCGAGCTCTCAGTTCGTCAAAGTATACAGAGAGAGACACGCGAAGTAGAGACCGTGAAGAACGTTTGAGACCATTCGGTTCCGCGGTTAAAATCCGTTGCGAGTTGCGACAGTAGCAATCCGCGTTTCCTTTATTTTTGTAATCGCTTGTTACAATAAATTGATTATTCTAGAACAATTGAGATTTCCTGCCCACATACACGGACTTCCATTCCAACAGGTTATAGGCCTAGTATGTACAGCGGTCCAAGTGTAATAGTGGGTGAAACTAACAAATAAAAACGCGCGAACGGGTTTCGTGACTCTAAAGACTAAACATTAAAAATTTAAAAATGGCAGACAATGACGGACAAAATAAGCCAAGTTGAAAAACTAAACGGTGTAGAAAATTTTCAACTGGAAATTTGAAGTAACAATTTTGCTTAAAGCGAGTGACTTGTACAACACGGTCAATCAAGCTCCTCCAGCTACACCAGACGATGCTTGGAAGAAAAAGGATGCGAACGCGCAGAAGGTGATAGCACTGTCTCTCGGTAAGAAACCTTTGATTCACGTGTTGAACTGTAAAACGGCTCACTCGATGTGGAGCAAACTGTGTTCAATCTACGAACATCAAAGATACGGACTTATGCAGGAGTTTTTTAGCTGTACAATGGACAAAAGTTCCGATGTAGCTACGTATGTGAGTAAAATAGAAAATATCGCGTGCAGGCTTAAAGCGTTAGGCGCGGAAGTGACGGACTCGATGTTGGTGTCTAAAATTCTCGTCACCTTGCCGGATATATATAGGTCATTTTTTACCGCGTGGGAATCAACACCGCGATCCGAGCAAACAATAGAAAATTTAACGGCGAGATTGCTTTCGGAAGAAGCTAGGAATGTAGAAATGCAGGAGAGTGAAAATACCGTAGCATTTAAGACCTCCGAACAAAAATGTTACAAGTGCGGCGCGACGGGTCATGTAGAGAGATTTTGCAAAAGATCGGTTAAAGAAAACAACAATAGTGATAAACGTTGCTTTAAATGTAACAAAACGGTTCATTTCGCGAAAGCGTGTCCAAAAAACGATGACTCAAAGGAAAAGCGTGTGCATTGTAAAATATGTAAAAAGAACAATCATCAAGAGAAAGACTGTTATTTTCGCGATAAGAACAGTAAAAAATCGGACGGTGAAACTAACAATAAGAAAATGTCGTTTTTGGCGCACAACCGGTGCGACGTGAGGTGGATCATGGACTCGGGTACGACGTCTCATATGGTGAACGACAAGAAATACTTAACAGATATCCAGAAAATGAAATCAACCGTTGGAGTAGCTAAGGCGAATGAAACGATGACGTCAGAAGGAGTCGATACTGTGGAATTGGGGAACTGCATTTTGAAAGACGTGATGTACATTCCCGATTTGAGTGCAAATTTACTTTCGGTGAGCGCGATCACTGAAAATGGAGGAAAAGTAATCTTTACCAAAGACAAAGTTGTCGTAAAGAAAGATAATGTAGATGTCCTGCGAGGCGATAAAAAGGAAAACGGACTCTACAAAGTAAAACTCTGTTCGAATGCGAAGGAAGAAACGCATGCTGCTCGAGAAATTAACACGACGGAAAAGTGGCATCGCAAACTTGGTCATCTCAGCGTTGATGGAATAAAGAATCTCTTGAATATTTCGGAAGGCATGAATCTTTCGAGAAAGGATCTCGAGAATATTGAAAAGTTGTGTGAAACGTGTTTGAAAGCAAAACAGACAAGACTGCCGTTTGAAGGACAGAGGACAAGAGCTAAACGACCGTTGGAGTTAATACACACAGACTTGTGCGGCCCTGTGGAAATATCAACGTGGGACAATAAGAAATACATACTGACATTGCTGGATGACTATACACATTTTACGATGATCTATCTGCTAAAAAACAAACACGAAGTTCCAGAAATAATAAAAGAATATACGGAGCAAGTTGAAGCCAAGTGGAATTCGAAAATAGCAAAATTAAGATGCGACAACGGCCGCGAATATGTAAACGAAAATTTACAAGGATGGTGCAAAGGGAGAGGAATAGATATGGATCGTACTGTTCTGTATACTCAGCTAAACGGGAAGGCTGAACGACTGAATCGTACATTAGTGGAAAAAATCAGAGCCCTGTTAAGAGAATCTAACTTGAAGAAGAAAATGTGGGGCGAAGCAGCCTACACAGCCACGTACCTGTTGAATAGGAGCCCGACGAAAGCATTAGATACGATGCCATATGAAGAGTGGAATGAAAAAAAACCTGACCTCAGCAACTTAAAACTGTTTGGATGCGCAGCGTATTCCAAAATCTTAGGACCTCTTAAAAAGCTAGAGGATCGAAGCAAGAAATTTATTTTTGTCGGCTATGCTCCGAATGGTTACAGACTGTGGGACTCCGGGAGAAGAAAAATAATAATCTCTCGAGACGTCTTTGAAGATACGACGAAACAAGCTGAAAAAAATAAAAAGGATACAGTAAATATAAAGTTGGACCAAATTGAAGAAGATTCAAATAGCGATAGCCCTGATGAAATGGAAATAAAAGAAGATGAAGACGAATTTTTTGCAGCGGATTTGGATGCAGAAGAAGAAGAAGGAGAAGAGGAAGAAGAAGATGAACAGGAACAATTACGCAAATCAGCCAAAAAGAAAAAGCAACCGGTTAGATACGGCGATTGCGTGTATTTGACATACAAGGAAGCGGTCATAGGACCTGAGAAAGAAGAGTGGAAAAAGGCTATTCAAGAGGAAAAAGAATCTCTGAAGAAAAATAAAACCTGGAAATTTGTCGACAGATCGGAAGCAGATGGAGCGAAAATACTGAGTAGCCGATGGATCTTTAAAGTAAAAGAAAATGGAAAAAGTAAAGCAAGATTAGTTGTAAGAGGTTGTGAGCAAAGGAGTGGCATTGATTACTTAGAAACATTCAGTCCAGTGGTGAACAGCAGCTCTCTAAGAATTTTATTTGCATTAACAGTGAATAAAGAATATTGCATGTTTACATTTAATGTAAAGACGGCATTCCTGTACGGAGAACTGGATGAAGACATATTCATGTTTCCTCGGAAAAGATTCAATTGTGGAGATAAAATATGTAAACTACTAAAATCTTTGTATGAATTAAAACAAGCTCCTCTGAAGTGGAATCAAAGATTCTCAAAGTTTCTCAAGAAGAAGAAGCTCGAGCCGCTGGAGACGGAACAGTGCATATACGTAAAACAAGACAGAACTCTAATCCTGGGTTTCTATGTGGACGACGGAGTATTACTTGGGAAGAATCTGGAAGAAATGAATCAGCTAATCAAAGAACTGAGAACGGAATTCGAGATAACCGTGGACAAGAGTCCAAAAATGTTCTTAGGCATGGAGATCAAACACTCACCAGAAAAATTGAAGCTGACGCAAGAAAACTACTCTCTGAAGATCTTGGAAAAATATAAAATGAACGAATCGAAGCCAGTTAGCACACCGCAGATCAAAGGGGAAGAGGCAGTTAGAGATTCCGAGAAAATCAACTATCCATGTAGAGAAGCGATAGGCAGTTTACTTTACCTGACAAGTAAAACACGTCCAGATTTGGCGCAGGCAGTAGGATTCGGGAGCAGGTATGTTAGCAATCCCAGAAATCAAAACTTAATAGATTTGAAACGTATGTTTAGGTATTTAAACGGTACATAAGATCATGGAATAAGTTTCTCGTGCAAAACCAATGGGAACGAAATAATCGCATATTGCGACTCGGACTATGCTGGGGATCCAGATACACGGAAGAGCACGACGGGATATGTCATATTTTATTGCGGAGGTCCTGTCGGCTGGTGCTCTAGAAAGCAGTCTATAGTAGCGACATCCAACACAGAGGCAGAATACATTGCTGCTGTCGAATACTGCAAGGAAGTATTGTATTTAAAATTCTTAACCAAAGAATTGTTAAATAAAACAGTAAAAGCGAAGTTAAAAATAGATAATCAAAGCGCGATAAAACTTGTAAAAAATGGAGTAATTAATAGAAGGTCTAAACACATAGATGTGAGATATTATTTTATACACGAAAAAGTAAAAGAGAAAATAATTAGCGTAGAATATTGTCAGAGCGATAAACAGATAGCAGATCTGTTTACTAAACCGCTAGGGAAGAATAAATTTGTTGGCTTTAAGAAAGTTTTAGTTGATTAAGTATTAAAAGGATAAAACTAAGTGATGAATAACGTTAGAATTAGAGTTAGAATTAAATATTAAAATTTGTGTGAACTGAACTTAGAGACAAAAGAGGATAATAATGTAACATCGTGTTATACGATATAATGTGTTGAAATAATAATGCAACATTTCGTTATACAATATAAAAACGTAGTAATTTATAAAATCGACCCAACTGGCCATATTTATTAACAGGATGTTATCTAGAATTTAGAATTGATTGCGAAAAATATTACCCCAACCAGGGTTTGAACCTGAAACCTCCCGCTTTCCGTGCAGGCGTTGTCCCAATTCAACCACTGAGGCATGTGGTAATATTTATCGCAATAACAAACTAATACACACATTATCTGCGCGCCGACTTTCTATTCCAACAAGAGCTGTGTTGAATCTGACAAACCAAGTCGGCACGCAGTTAATGTTGGATGGACTAACAGGGGAGGGAGGGGATAATATTCCAGTAGGAGCTGCGTTGAAAGTCTGACAAACCAAGTCGGCGCGCAGATAATGTGTGTATTAGTTTGTTATTGCGATATATATTACCACATGCCTCAGTGTGGTCAAATTGGGACGACGTGTGCACGGAAAGCGGGAGGTTCCAGGTTCAAACCCTGGCTGGAGTAATATTTTTCGCAATAAATACTAAATTCTAGATAACATCTTATTAATAAATATGGCCAGTTGGGTCGATTTTAAAAATTACTACGTTTTTAATTTTGGCTGGCGACGAGAAGTTCTTAATTTGATATATAATATAATGTGTATAAATCGGGTTAAGATATTATCGTGTATAATAACATAATGTATGGTAATATTTAGATCGAATGTAATATATAAATCGCAAGAAAATATTGTATAATGGTATAATCTATGTAAATTATAATATAGATTGAGTAAAAATATTGTTAATATAAGCAATATGTGTGTTAAGTATTAACTCAGTTTTATATTTGCAAAATACTGATACAGCTTTATTATATACAGGGTGTCCCAAGACCTCACCGACAAACTTTGAGGAATGATAGGTCACACAGAGAGGATCATTTTTTGTTAAGGAACATATGGTCGCTGACGCGTCCTTAAGGAGCTATGCATCCAAAAAGTCAGATCTCCGGTAAAATGTTTTGCACAAATAAAATTTAATGTAATTAACTCTCAAAAGAGTGAGATAGAAAGAGAGGGAGTGCACCCGGGTGGGGAATCGGAACGCAGTCCTGCAGTACAGTACGTGTACGTAGGTGATACCCCCCCCCCCTCTGAACCCCTTGGCCCTGACGCATAAAAAGTCCCCCTCCCCGTGTGACATCAGCCTCCTCGTCCCTCGAGTCTCCCCCGCCCCGCTCCCCCCTCGGAGCTCCCGGCTTAGAACCGACATAGTATTACTACTAGTCTTTCTATACCTACAACCTAACTTAACCTACGTCGTAGGTTTGTTGTTGTTCTGTGAGTTTGTTATCAATCAATCAAGTATGAATTACGAATTCGCTGAGCTGACTGACATGATAATGTGTTACGGTGAGGCTAGGGGAAATGGAAGAGAAGCTCGTCGCATCTACGAGCAGCGGTTTCCTAACAGAAGACATCCACACCACAGTACCTTTGCTCAAATTCATCAACGTCTTCGAGAGACGGGGAATCTTCGTCCTCAGCATGTTGGCGGGGGAAGGCGTGATGTAAGGACATCTGATTTTGAAGACAATGTGATCGAGAGATTCAGCAATGAACCTTCAGCTAGCACGCGCGCTGTGGCGCACGATATGGGCACAAGTCGCATGTCAGTTTGGAGAGTATTGCATGAGTACGACCTACATGTGTACCACCTCCAGAAGGTGCAGGCACTAAAACCGAACGACTTTGCACCTCGTATGCAATTTGTACAGTGGTTTCTTTATCAAAGTGTCACTGATCCTGCCTTTCCCACGCACGTCTTGTTCACAGACGAGGCCTGCTTCACGCGGACCGGATACTTTAACAACAGGGATAGTCACATTTGGGACTATGAGAACCCACATACGATTTTTGTTAGAGCTCACCAACAACAGTTTTCCGTCAACATATGGGCTGGAATTATTGGTAATCATCTGATAGGACCTGTTATTTTTCCACCACGTTTAAATGGAGCAGACTATCTACAGTTCCTGCAGAACACACTTCCGGAATTGCTCGAGGATGTACCGCTTGCTGTGCGCAGGAACATGTGGTTCCAGCATGATGGAGCCCCACCACACTTCAGCATTGATGTGCGCGCACTTTTAACCGCCAAATTCGGGGAACATTGGATAGGAAGAGCGGGACCTGCCTTGCGTGGCCACCGCGATCACCCGATTTAACGCCCCTTGATTATTTTCTGTGGGGGTATGTTAAGAGTATCGTGTACGTCACCCCAGTTGACAACAGAGCGGAACTGATTGACCGAATAAATGCTGCTTTTCAACAAATCCGAAACAACCCTGTCATACTCGACAGAGTTGGACAATCAATGCTGCGAAGGTGTCAAAAATGTAATGAGGTACAGGGCAGGCAATTTGAACAGCTATTATTGTAAATTTTTAGAACATGCAAGAAAAAATAAATTTTATTTGTTTAAAACGTTTTACCGGAGATCTGCCTTTTCGGATGCATAACTCCTTAAAGTCGCGTCAGCGACCATATGTTTCTTAACAAAAAATGATCCTCTCTGTGTGACCTATCATTCCTCAAAGTTTGTCGGTGAGGTCTTGGGACACTCTGTATGTATAATCGCTGAGGGGTTACATGCTCTGCGAGTGCTCCGACAGTGACTTCCTATCTGCCTGTTTCCGGGTCTCCGGGATGTATCTAGCGCCACCTCGTCTGCGACACTCGTGCCCCTAGCTTTACTTATCTTATCTATCGATATTACAAGTTTTATCCTACTTATCGACATTTCAATTTCCTCCCCTTCTCTTTCTCGTGTTTTGCTTTTTGTTGCACCCGCTCAGACCTACGTCGTGGTTGCTCGAGTTCTACTTCTGGCTCTATTGGTTTTCTGGTTGCCGCCTCTTCTTTATATATCTGGTCTATGAGACGCTTCCAGATTAAGTCCGGTTCTATTTTTATCTTGGTCGTTGGAAATAGTCTTTTTACGACGATTCCTTGTATTCTCTTTTGATTGCCTATTCGGTGATCATCCACCATTACTCGGTCCCCTTCTTGTATTTTGACGTTGCGTCTACCTGTTCTCTGCTCTACTTGTGCCATTTGCCTTTTTTCAACTATCTCATCAACGCTAGGTTTATATTTGTTGAATCGGGTTCTTATCTTTCTTTTGTATAATAGCCACGCTGGACTGCATCCTGTCGTGCAGTTCTCGGTGCTCCTATAGTCGAATAAAAACATAGCTATTGCCTGATCTAATGTTTTCCCTGATTTTAGTATTTTCTTAACTTTATCTTTAAACGTTCCGACAAAGTTGTCAGCCGCGCAATTCGTGGCTGGGTGATACGGGGTCAAATATGATTGTTTAACTCCCGCCCTTTTCAAATAATTTTTAAACTCCTGACTAGTATATCAGCGTCCTGTTGTGAGCACACAACGTTATAATGATTAATTAGTGTACTTAGCAGCAACGAGTTCTCACTAACGTCCTACGACAGTAGCGTATTTAATCCGGAAGAAGAAGATTATACTTCCGCGGCCGGAAAAATGAATCAGCGAAGAAGAGCAGCTCAAGCCAATGCGCCCCGCGAGAACGCAAACAAAATGCTGGTAACACCCGAACAGGTAGACGCGGAAATAGATCGTCTAAGGTCAGAAAACCAACGGACGCCCGCGAATAATCCCCGTTGAGCTTCGGTGCCTGCGCGAGAATGCCCAGGCATGCAAGAATCCGTACTTGGCGAACTATTAGATGAGACGCGCGCAATACAAAATCGCTTGCGGAGATTAGAGACCGCGAATTACGAACGCGACGACAACAGAGTCCGACGCGCCTTTAGTAACAGTCCATTCGCTATAACTTACGGACGAACGTTGGAAGACGTCAGAAACCAACACGATCCCGTAAATACGTACATTAAATTAAAGGAAGCCCGCGATATGATTCCGGAAATCGACGGAACTTCGCGCAGTCAGGTACAAAAATTTTTAAACGCAAGCACCTATGCGATGAGCGAAATTAATCCCGCAGAGGAAAAATCATTATTGAAAGCTATACTATGCACGTAATTAACGGAAAAGGCAATGTACAATTTCCAAACGCGCGACATACGTTTTTTTGCCCAATTAAAGCAGGAAATAGAAATGTGCTATTTAGCAAAGCGAAGCACCACGCACATTTAGCGAGAATTTAATATGCTCCGGCAAAAGTCAGGCAGAAGCGCGAGGGAATACGAACTCCGCGTAGATAAATTAGGCATGGAGCTTTATCAATCAATGATCGAAGGCCGTGAACATTCTTTAGAACAAAGAAAAGCGATATTAGATACAATACGGGAGCTAGCGTTAGAAAATTTCCAGCTAGGACTCCGCGATGACATTCAAACTATCGTACAATCACGAAATTACGCTAACCTCACAGCGGCAATTTTGGGCGCCACGTCAAAGGAGAAATTGAAAGGATCTCCTCAGCGCTCGACATATAATACCGACCAAAGCAAAAACGGTCAGGAGCAAACCCGACAAACTCGATGAGTCGGAGTAAAGTGCCATAAATGCGGAAAGCTAGGCCATATTGGACAAGAATGCCGTACGAGCCGATACGCAAACAGATATTTTCTCCCTAGAGCAGAAAAGCCCAGCGAAATAAATACCGTCGAAAAGTATTGTAATTACTGCAAAAAGGTAGGGCATAAACGGGAAGAATGTTGGCTGTTAAACGGCCGACCCGAAAAGGAAAGGGCACGCCAATCTAAAACTGATGGAAATAAAAAACCACAGGTAAATGCTACAGCAAAAGCAGGAAAGCATACGTCAGACAAGGACGATGAAATATCGTATAGCAGCAGCAGCGGCAGCAGCAGTAGCGGTGAAGAGGAAGAGAGACCGAAAAAGCATGAGGCGCGAGCCGATACTCGCTATCAAGTTACTCAAATGCCAAGCAAGACTAATAAAAATTATAATCTCGATCTCGTAACACTCCCGATGCAAGAAGCCAAAACGGGAAAAATGAATTTTTTGCTTGATTCCGGAGCGGCTCTAACCTTCATAAAAATAGGAAATTTAAAAGACAACACACAAATGCGTGAAAAGAAACTCGCATTAACTGGAGTAACAGGACATCAATTGTATACGCTAGGAAAAATAAGGGCCACAATAAATTTGGGAAAGCAAGTCATACGCCACACAATGTACGTGGTAAACGACGACTTTCCGATGGACTAGGAAGGCATACTGGGAATCGATTCATCAAGAAGCACCGAGCTGACTGTCTCCATGGTGCATAGGAAAAACGTATTGAGAATTGGCGGAGTAAATCTTAAACTCCGACCGTATAAAAAGCTAATTCTACCGCCCCGCAGTAAAACAATCATACGAACGATAGCTGCAGATCGAAATAGAATAGGTATTGTAAAACGTGTAAAACCCATTCCTGAAGTTTTTATCGGAAGTTGCATGATAAAACCCATAGATTCCACTTGTCTGATAAGCAAATTAAACGTCACCGAGAAGCCAGTAGAGATGCTCACACCGCATGCAACTCTAGAGGAGGTGTCGGTGAATGGCACGACTGACGTACGCACATTACACGCGACTGAAGAGCGCGAGTCAATTCAAGAACGATGGGAGAAATCACGTAAAAAACGCATGAAACATTTAAATAATAAGGAAAGAAAGGCGTTACAGCAGATATGCGACGATTTTTGCGATGTATCTCACTTACAATTAGAAAACAATAAGCTTACACGCACCACGGCGGTGAAGCATGAGATCACGACGCGAGCTGATAGCGCGCCGGCGAACGTCGGCCTACCCGAGAAGCATAAAGATAAAGTAAATCGACAGATTGAGATAATGCTAAAAGATGGAATCATTCGCCATAGTAGGAGTCAGTAGAATTTGCCAATATTAGTGGTTCCTAAGAACCTGACGCCTCGGGAAAACAAAAATTACGAATCGTTGGAGATTTTCGAAAGCTCAACGACTGTTTAAAGTAGGGACGTCGTAGAAATCCCGCGAGAAGAGGAGGGGCGATACTTGAATAATGAAACGCAGTATAGTTATTTTAATAAATTTTATCAGGCAGAACTACTCGTTGGAATACCAGCATATGCTGCGAGGACAAGGGAAAACTGGCCGAAAAACCTTGTCAGTATTTGTTACAAAGTGTAAATAGCATACAAAAAATATAAACACAGTTAAAAGGCAATAATACACAAAAGAGATCAGTCATAAATAATAAGACACATAAATATGGGTGAATACTCACGAGATAAAGCAAAACTTAATAGAATTTATAAATCTCTTCTTAAATTTATAATGATTGAATGTTTATGTAACTTGAAATTCCTTAAAAGATATATCGATGTAACTTAATCGTTGAATATTTAATATTGAATAACTAAATATGATAATTGAAATAAAAATACGAATATTAACTGAATAATTGAAATCATAAAATATAAAGTAAAGAAATAATTGGAAAATGCATAGAAGTAAAGCAATAATATTTGAAACCACTCAGTTAGAGCAGTGAGAATCAGTAAAGAATAATCAAGATAAGAATACTGAACATTCGAGAGTATTCAGAAGTCATAGCATATATCACACATATAATGTTCACAATAGAATAACGTATTCGCAATGCAGTGAAATGATCACACTAAGAATAATCATTCGGTTGAAAGTATATCGCAAATAGAATTGAACAGAAATCTCGCAAGAATCATTCGTAAGAAAGACGCAATTAATATTAGAAAGTAGAATGCAAACTATAATAGAACGAAATGCAGAAAAGAATAAATTCGCTTAGAATCGCTTGTAATAATTATTGATTATTCGCTACAAATCCGGATCCGGTTTGAATGTAACTTAAAGTGAAATCAATTGCGTATCAAAGAAATCTGATACTAATGTCTGTAAAGTTTTACGTCATGACGGAAGAAGCTCGTATAAATCAGAATAGATTGCTGTAAACAATCTCACTTTTGAATAAGGAATGTGGTATGCACATTTCTTCTCGTCTTTATAGAAAGAATTCAATTTACCGTAATCTGAAGTAATCTGTATCTTTCGATGAACCCGAGAGGTTTCTCTCGGTTACCTTCCTTTGTGAAAACGTAGAAACAGTCGTAGTAGTCGATCATCAAAATCAAAGTCCATTTCTCATATAAATATCTTGGATATATCTGACAAGAATCGTCCTTCCTTCCTTCAAGTAATCTCCAGATTGAGAATAATTGTGATAAAGAGACCCTGGGAACGATATCTACTTCGCACGTTGAAAGTATGACGCAATATTCAACTCGTATCGAAAACGTGCTTTCGCACCGGCGTCTGACGAAACAGTGGCGGATCCGCGTTCTCGTCGCAACGCGTTCACGTGACCACGTTGCCAAGGCACGTACGCCAGGCTCCATGGCACTCGCTGCGCCGTAGCGCGTCCGAACTATCGATAGTGCGTGTGTGAGTCGAGCGGTCGATAATCGAAACGCGTCGCGTAGCAATGGCTTGTCACGACCGCGATGCTTGAATTCTAAACAACGACCTTACAATAGGAGACTCGTTCCCATTGCCGAATACTACCAACATATATGATAAATTATAAACATCTATTAAAGAATATAAGCAAAAAAAGAACCAACTAAAAATCATCAATGCCACAATAGGTCATATGGAGAAATTGGAGCAAACGCTTTCATACAATGATAATTTACTTACTAACGTCACAAGAAAACTGCAAGAACAATTCATACACGTATACCGTTAAGAAATAGACGAACAACTACTAATGATCATTACCATCCTATCTGACCTCACGAAAGACATTGACGATAGGTATTACAGACTACTTGACATATACAAAAAATAACATTTTACTTAAAACGACCTGCCTTTCGGCTGTAATGTGATCGAACGCGGACTAGCTCGCCGGGCCAGGTGTTCGATATAGGAGGTCAGAGATAAGTAACATACGCCGATTACACAAGATGTTAACTTAAACGCTACTTTATTATAACTGGAAATATGTACACTTAAATCTATAACGGTACGGACGGAACGAAGAATATACATACAGTTACGTGGCGGATCGGACATTTAACCGGATCGGAACGGCGCAGATATATACAGGTACAATTCAATCTAAATCGGTACGGAACGGAAATATATAAAGGTACGCGGCGGACCGGACATCTGGTCGGTTCGGACGGCGCGAATATATACAATCGGTACGGACAGAACGACACGGTCATTTAATCAGTAACGGACCGGACGTTAAATCGACAGATACGCGTGGATCATCAACGATATGGCACGCGGGATCGGAGCGGTCGCGGTAGCGACGTCTCGTTTTACGAATACGGTACGGCGCGGTCATCTATCGGACGGACCGGACGTTTTTACTTCGGACGCGCGGATCATCAGCGATACGGCGCGCAGACTTGGAGCGGTCGCGGTACGCGACTTCTCCGTTTTAATACGTATACGGATCGGCCATTTTGGCCAGGAAAGTAACAGTAGGCGTCGGCGACGAGAACACTCGACCGAGACGGAGAGCTCTCCACCTCGGCTTTTCTGCCTTTGCGGGTAAGGATGGTTAGGCGGTCCGGGAGTTCGAGCAGCGCCTGAGAGCGCTCGGTACGACTGCTCTATAGGAGATGAGCGGAGCACGCTCCCAGCAATCCGGATCGGATGTTGGCCGGGAAGCGAGTCGGCGTTTTCGGCTCGGTAGCCTGGTTTTATACCCCGGCGGCGTTCAATGGGGGTTGTCGGCGTTGCGCGCGCGTCGGAGTGATCCGGAGCGGGGCAAGATCGTGGGTCTCGGTCCCACAGCGCTCGGGTCGGGTTTTTCCGGCGGCTTGATATCGCAAAAACGGACGGCAATCGGCAGACTAAAAACAATGCCCTAAACTGGTGCATCGTTACATACTTACACGCGTACTCCCAATAGAAAATATAATTGTAGAATTAAAGGAAACAACTTCACACTCAACCAGAGAATTACACTTCCCACTTAAAATTCAAACAAAAAATTGGAACACCATCCAAAAGTACATAGATGTAAACGCGTACTACGACAATTCGAACGTATATACTATTCTCGCGTTTCCTACAGTAGCTTATCCGGTACATAAAATTATAAAAATTACACCCGTACCATTACACAACGATCATAATGTATTTACACTTCTAGAACCCTCACACACCTTGATGGAAATAAATCGAGAGAATAATAATTATATAATATTAAAAAAAAGCGATTTAAATAAATGTACGCGAGAAAATACTAAATTCACATGCAATAAAAATTTTTTTTATATTTTATAACTGCGAATGCACCATGCGAGGTGCAACTTTTCGTAAAAGCGCTTAGATACATAGAAAACCGTAGACAACGTCACATTCTATGGAATGTAACATTTTGGTTAACACTAGTCGAGCATCAAATATGGTTATATTTCACTCCAAAAATGTTAGAAATAATAATTCAATGTAATGAATTCCCAGAAATTAAAATAAAAATAAAAAAGCCCGGAAAAATAACATTGCGCGATAATTGTAAATTAACTACACCAGATTATAACTGTGGAAAAAAAAACCGAATTTATACTAAATGTGTCCAAATATATTTACCGGAATTCAAAATGTACGAGTAACAAACACCATAAAAAAAATATAACTATAAACAATAAATTAGATGTCAAAAAGAAAATAAAGTTAGAACCGGTAATCGAAGAGTCGTCAGAATTAATAAAATTAAGTTTGTCTAGATAAAATTAAAAAAAATATACGTGTGGGCTCCACGCGCGGCAGAAGTTAAACTTCTTAGCTGTGAGGAATAGGATAGTATCTCGTTTATAGTATTTGAATTAATGCCTATGTAATTCAGAAATCAAATTTTAATTATAAATTAAAGCCGATGCAATTCACAAATAAAAATTTATTTGTGAATTAAAGCCTATATAATTATAAATATTTAATATGTACTGCTATATAAGAATTATTTTTATTCTCTGATAACCGCCAACGATAAGAAACAATAAAAAATTTTCTTATTACCTTATATCGGTCTTAATCAGTTTTAACATAATTGAAGTTTTATATATAGGTACATATATTTTATAAAATAAGTATTTTTAATACAATTATTTAATATAAATATTTTATATTTAATACAATTATTTAAAAACATAAAAACAAATCATTAAGGACGTATCCAACAATTTAAAATTTATCAAAAAACGCTTCACAGATCTCTGCATTATGTGATACTGGATGAGGTATCACTAAAGCTGATCTGCAACAAAGAATACTACATTCAAGCGTTGAAGCATTGAAGCATCTTTTTTTTTTTTCTTCTTTCTTCCAATGTCCTATGTACTGCAGTACCCAGGACAAGCCAAACCTGCATATAATATACGAAAAATAATACCGAGAACATGAACAATCTAAAATTGGAAAAACCCTTAGTTCCAAATGTGTAATAAGGAATGGGAAAAGTTGCAAAAAACCCAGTCATAAAAATAATAAAAAAATAAAAGCAAAAGCAAAACGGATGAAAGGACTAATGGATAAGGAAAGGAAAGGAAATACAGTTTAGGTAAATAAATGAACAAATATAAATGAAATAGACATCTAAGAATTCATAAATAAATAAATAAATATATAAATAAATAAATAAATAAATAAAAATTGGCGTGTAAAGGCGCCTAAAATATTACAGCGAGATGAAAAACATGATCAGAGAGATAAAACAAAATAAATAAATAAATATGATATATAAATTCAATTTCAATTTCAATTCTTTATTTCACTCCCCTTCCGGGGCTGGAAAGGCATTTTATCCAGGAAAAACGTCCCAAAAACCTTTACATTGCTTAAACTTATATCTGCCTGGCCATTGAGCGACCTCACACTCTTTCTATATCCCTTCCCTCCCGCTCCCATGATTGTCCCTTTCGTCCTTCTCCCTTGCCTCCTTTCAGCCTCCTTCCTTTGGCTCCCTTCCTGCGTCCTCCTGACATCTCCTCGACTCTTTCCTTTCTAATATTTAACTCTCTCCTTTCTATCTCACCTTCTCATCTAAACACACAAATACATATTACCACTTCTCATTCTTACCATCCTCTCCCTCTACTTTCTCCGCCCTCACTCCGCTATCTCCTCCTTCTCTCTCCCTTCTTTCAAATCTCTTACCAATCCTGCTTCCATTATCCTTTGCTCCTTCCTCCCGCCTTCCTCCGCTCATCTCTCTTTTCTGTCTTACCTTTTTCTTACTCCCTTTTCTTCTTGCTGGCCTCGTCCTCGTCTGTGTCCATCAACAGGCTCTCCTCCATTCTCCTTGTAATCTCGTCCTCCGCCGATCTCTCTGCTCTCTCACTTTCGTCCTTTCTCCTTTCTTTTCTCCCTTCTTTCTCCTCTCTTTCTCTTATTCTCGCCTCCACCGACTTATCCTCGTCTATTATCACTTTTAATTTCCCTCCTTTCTTTCTTCTTGCTTCCAAAACTTTCCATTTATCCTCCTCGCTTCCCATCCTTACCAGCAGCGTTACCCAATCTCCTCTCTGCCCTATCACACTTACTTCCCTCATCTCTACCTTGATATCTAAGCCTTCCGAGAACAGCTCTTTCACTTTTGCCCAGTTTGATTCCTTTCCTGTCCATCTCTCCCTTTCAACCCTTATTATTACATTCTTCCTTCTTTTCTCATCGTCGCTCCTTTCGCCATCCTCTGCCCACCATTTTCTCTTATTTCCCGTATCTTTCCTCTCCTCACTGCCCTCTCTCTTCCTTTTTCCGCTGCTCTGTTCCATTTTGTACATCCTTTCCTTTAATCTCTCCATCTCCATCCTTAATTCTTTAATCTCCTTATCCTTTCTCTTACTATTCTCCTTAAGCTCCCTCATCATCTCCAACACCTTTCCTTCTACGATCCCTTCTATCGCTTCCTTCTCTATAATGATTTTCCCCTTGCACTCCATTCTTTCTCCCGTCTTTTTCCCTTGCCCTCCTTTCGGATATCTGTAACAAAAATCAATTACTTTATTCTCCCTTTCTTTGTCTAACTCACCGTTGCGCTCTCCTGCTTTCTTCTTCTTTCCAAATCTGCCATCCATTTTTCTCCTTCACCTTTACTGTTTAGTATTCCTTTAATTCTCTCGCTAATTCCCTCCGCCCTCTCCTCTCCCTCCTCTCTCGCACACCACTCTAACACATGCTCCCAAGACTCTGGTTCCGCTCCACATATCCTACAGCTCCTTTTCTCTACCGTTTCCCAATATCTTCCATCTCTCATCTCATTACCTAATCTAAATCTCGCTATCCTGATCATGGACCTCTCCTTCCCTTTTTTTTCCAGGTATTCCGGCCTTCTGTTCTCTACCACCTCCCTATACCATCTGTTATATCTGGACTCTCTTACCCTCTCGTTCCTCTCCTGGATCTGTATGTCCTTGTCTCTTCTTACTATGTCCTCTATACTGCTCCATCCTTCTCCTCTTTTCCTTTCTATCTCCTCCTCTGCATATCCTCTTCGCTCATAGAAGCTCCTTCTTTCCTCTTTCCACTTTGGTTTTTCCTTCATAACATTCCCTTTTATCTCTTTCCAGCATTCTCTTGCTATCTCATTTCCTTCTCCCTTCTCCAATTTCTCTTCGTATTTCATCGCTTTTTTTCCAGCATTCATTCTTATCTTGTATCTCTTGGTTTCCTCTCTCACCATATATCCAGGTGTACACCAGTCTAGGCCTAGTGTCCACCTTATGTACCTTTCATGTATTCTTTCTATTTTCTCTCTTTCTTTCCACCAATATGATATATAAATATAAATTTATAAATATAAAACATAAGTATAACTTAGCCCAATCAATAAACCCCCACCTTGATTAACACTCACCAAGAAGGCTGACTCACAAGAAATTTATTCATTCAATTACCACTAGAAGAATAAAAATGTTTCGGCAAGCGACACCTGATACTCATAGGAATATCCTCTATATTATAGTTACCAATTGAACTAATCAACGGATTTTTATGCTCAGGTTTATAGGCGTTATCGAGCATTCTAGCAATAACGTCCTTGATATATTCCATGTTAGTGTTTTCATGAAGTACACGAATAGGCGTATCAGGAGGCGAGCCAAGAAATACAAAGGAATTTGTTTTGGACAATTTGTAACCGATTAAGATGTGAGCGAGCAGCAGCTGCCCAGACTGGAGCAGCATACAGCATGGCAAAGCGAACACACATTTTATAAAGCAAAAGTTTAAGGCCCACACTAAGAGAACTTTTTTTATTAATCAAAGGATAAAGAACCCTAAGCTTGCCCAAGGCCTTGCAAGAGCGATCGTGAATAGCCTGGCGCCATCGAAGGCCAGAATCCAGCGGAATACCCAAGTATCTAACAAATGGGGACCATGAAATCGAGTGATTTGATACTCGAATCAAGGGCGGCCGGAGATTCAATTTGCGGGTGAATATTATTGCTTCAGTTTTATGCGGATTAATAGTCATTTTCCAATCCGAAAAAAACTGGACAATATTGTCAACATGCCTTTGAAGTCTATCGGAAAGAAGAGCTGCACTCCAAGAAGAGGTATAAACAGCCGTATCATCCGCATAGACCGCAAGGCTAATGTTGTTAGCTTTAGGAATGTCGTTGATATCGAGATTGAACAAGACCGGCCCCAAAATAGACCCCTGAGGAACTCCGGTAAAAATATCAAAAAGGGGAGAAAATTCCCTTTGAAAGGAAACCATAAACGATCGCTCCGCAAGATAGCTCCTCAAAATCTTAAGGATGTATTGGAGGTACAATCTTAGACAAAAGTGCATGAAATTTGAAATACTTGAATATCTACGCCTAACGCATAGTAAATCTAGATGTAAGATACTCAAATGATAGTAGGAGTCTTATTTTTACTCCTAAAAAGGTATTTTTTACTTTACAAATGTTTTTTCCAGCATTATTTGCAATTTTTGTCATTTATGAGCCTAAACTTTTGGCAGTGAAAATGCCCTGATTTCAACTTTATAACGTCAAATTATTTCAAAACAAAAGACATTATTCAGCAGTGCTGATAAACAAATGTGACTTTAATAACGTCAAAAAAGATAAATATGTATCATATATAAACGATAATTTTGAATATTATTTATTATAAACATTGTTATGCGACTCTCTCAAAAGAGACGTGACAGCGCTGTATGACTCGATTCATGTAGGTTGGCAGCCTTGCACAGTACCAAAACAGTGCGAGACTTGATGCGAGCTGCGAGGTGCGACGTGCGAGGTTATGTCTGTTCATTTACATTTTTACAATGTCAGACACGAAAAGTTATCGGTGAAAAGGCAAAATAGTGACAAAAGCAGTTCATGAAAAAAGACTCGCTATCTCTTCACGAGTGCAACGGAGACAAAAAGTTAGCTAGAAGGCATAGATACACGTGTAGCGACAGCTGTACATTATGCTTTGCTTACCCAGCTGATTGCAACGTTGCCGCGCTTTCACGAGCCATCGAGATACATTCGTGCCGACAGCAAAATTATTTCAAGTTATAATTTATTTCTTTAAAACGATGTAGTGAAGACAATTGAAACTTGGCAGATATTTTCATCTATTCGTATACTAGATGTACAAAAAAATTCAAAATATTGGTAGCATTTCTTCAATATTTTTTTAGCTGTTTTATCCGTCAAAATCGTCTCTTCCCATAAGAATACGTGTAAAATCAGTGAAAATTAAAATCGTTATAACTCAGCAACCGTTTAGTGGATTCGTTTCTACTTTTTTGTAGCACATCAGGAAGACTAAAAGAACATTCTCACAAATTTTTGTCGACTTGGTAACATTTTGAAAATAGGTCCGATACATCCTTAATCAGGTACACAGGAAGGTTAATGGAGTTTAACTTATATAATAAGCCAGCATGCCATACAGAGTCAAAAGCCTTCTGCAAATCTAACAGAACCATGGCTGAATTACGTTTTTTATTTATCTCCATGGCAAAATGTTCAGAGACTCTGAGCAATTGCAGGACTGTAGAATGGCCGGGTTTGAAGCCAAATTGTTCATTAATAATTATATTATTATCACTCAGAAAAGAATTAATCTGTCGCAAGATAATTTTTTCAAACACTTTACTCATAGTACTAAGTAAACTAATAGGTCTATAATTGGAAGGCGAAGATTGAGACTTACCCGGTTTAGGGAAAGCCAAAATCAACGCTGTTTTCCAAGCCTTCGGAAAATAAAACAATCTAAAGGAAGCTTTAAAAATATAATATAATTGGAGATAAATTTTAAAGGAAGATTTCTTGAGCATAATGTTAATAATCTTATCTTGCCCAGGCGCTTTATTATTGGACAGATTGCCAACAATATATTGAACTAATTGCGGGGTTAAGAAATTAAGATCCACGGGTGGGACAAGCTCATCCAGAGAAACCATAAATTCCTCCACGTTTTTATCGTGAGGGGAGGTGAGATTCATCGAAGAAGAGAAATTTTTACTAAAAGACAGCCAGAGCTCGCGACTTTTCAACTGGATCATAAATAATGGATTTATCCTCTAAAACAAAAGGCGGAATCGGTTGTCTAGTTCTATTGCGGGATTTTAAAACAGACCAGAGAGAACCATCTCTGACATTAACATTTTTAAGTCTATCAGACCAATAATTATCTCTGGCCTCCTGAAGGAAAACATTAATATGAGAGGAAATAATATTTCTCAAAATTTTGTATCGAGAAAAACCAGTCCTCTGATATTTTCTTCGAAACCGACTCCGCAATTTGGTCAAAAAATCGAGACGCTCCGAGTCACTCGCATCCAGAGAATGAGAATGAAAGCTAAATTTATTTACCTGAGAGGCCGACTTAAAGGTTCTAGATAAAAATCTCTGCAAATCCCTGACACATAGGTCAACATCCATCTTACTCCTCAAGTCATACTGAATCATCCACCTGTCCGTCTCTGCAGCGAACCTGTCCCAATCCGTTTTATAAACAATCTTATCTTTCTTAATAACATTTGTATTTTCCAGATCAAGTAAAACTGGAAAATGATTTGATGACAAATCCTCAATAGTAAAGCATTTATTATCATACGACAAATTCTTAACCAAGAAAAAATCAATATTAGAAGGATTCTTACGCGGCGTTTTATGAAAAAAGGAAGTACTATGTATGATGGAAACATTAGTTTTGTTAATATAATTATATAAATGAACACCTCTTGTATTGTTGGAAAAATTATTCCACAATTTGTGCTTGGCATTAAAGTTGCCACCAATAACGACAGTAGAAAAATTATTAAAAATGACATTAAGAGATTTGAAATCAAAATCTGATTTAGGAGGTGCATAACAAACCCCCAAGGTAAACTTCAAACCCGCTCTAATTTCAATAAGTAATATTTCACAACCCTGCAGCACAAAAGGAGGCAGCTGAACATAATTAATAGACTTGCTAATAATAATGGCCAAGCCTCCGGCTATGACCTTATCCGCATCTTGACGAACAACGTCATAGCCAGGAAAAGAAATATTAATATTCGGACGCAGCCATGTTTCCGTAACTAGGGCGATATCCACATGATTATCGGCCAAAAACTGATTAAATTCTAGTGTTTCACCATTTAAGCTTGTGGCATTCCACAAACTTATTTTTAAATTTGCCAGTGTTTGCGAAATGAAGGCTATTGAATCAAATTTGCAGCCTCAATAAATGCCTGTAGTTTACTCATGCCGTCATGACAGGAAGCAAGTTTAGAATTTAGAAGTCTTATAACCCTCAGCATATTCGGAACATCAACAAGCTGATTAAGCCTATTGATTTCCGAAAACAACTCGCTAACACCGGCAGTGAACATGTGGCTATTATCTAAAGGAACAGAGTTATTGATGTTTACGTTTCTCACGGCCTCAGCGTACGAAGGAGAAAGAGAGGCAGCGCGAGCACCGTTGGCAACGACTGGAATTGAATTAGAAGGAAGAGGCAAGGAATTGTGAGAAATAGCAGGAGCTTTTGCATGCAACTTATTTGAATCATGCAATAAATTGAAAAGCTTATGCGGCGCAGGTTTGACTGTTCTTTTTTCTAGAAACTTAAGGTACGCCGGGCACTTAGTGTAGCTAGCCGGATGATCTCCTTGACAATTGCAGCACTTAGCCATTGTATCAGGCGGTTTATTACAGTCCAAAGTTATATGATTTGCTGCACACTTAACACTGCGAGGATTCTTGAAGCAATTGGCGGAGGTATGGCCAAAGGCCTGACAGCGAAAACATTGTAAAACAGTCTTGTAGTTAATAAATTTATCCCAGTAAACACGTGAGTTAAAAAGATATTTGATTTTTCTCAATTGAGATAAGGTGTGTTTGGCACTCAAATTGATCTTAAAAATAGCATATAGGCTATTTTCTGCGTTAATATTTGTACAGGAGTTGACTGTAAATCCATTTTCTTCAAGCTCTTCTTTAATTGAAAGATTAGAAACATTCGGCAATCCTCTGAGTGTAACTGTCATACTTTTATGTCCAGGCAACGAATAAGTATGAAACGAATAACATTCGCCAATAGCAAACTCCTTGAATTCAATATAATCTTGTAATTTGTTAAATTGAATCTTGATCTAATTTCCCAAGAACTTCAAATGATAATGATCACCAATGGCCGACTTAAGCGATTTAGAAAAATCCGCGAATTTGCTGGGATGAATTTCAAGATAGACAGGCGGAGGTCGTTTCTCACGCTGAACTTCAGCAGCTGAAGTAGCTTTTTGAGCGTCACATTGAGAATTCTGCGTATCCGTGCCAGATGTACCCGAGTCACGTGGCCGTTTATTGGAGCGTCTAGTTTGTACTACTGGAGCAACAGCAGGCTCCGCATGCATGTCATGCATATCCTTGGTGTTAGCGAGGCATTGGAAGCGGTTAAAAGTACGAATGTTATTACCTTGAGAAGAAGCAGCGTCGTCAATACGAGGTAACTTATCCAAATGTCCAGAGCAGGGGAGACCTGTCTCAGTGTCCGAAGCTAGGCGCTTATGGGCCGTCTTGAAATTTGATTTGCCCTCCAACTCGGAGGGACGTCCAGGAACAAAGTCACCATCAGTGGAAGCCTCCACCTTGTCGAACGCCTACACAAGGCGAGAAAAGAGAAGCCACCGCCGTCAGCGCCCTAAAAAGGGCGGAATCTGACAAACAGTCCGTCAGCGCCCTGAAAAGGGCGGAATCTGACAAACAGTCCGTCAGCGCCCTGAAAAAGGCGGAATCTGACAGCACGTCGCACGTCGCACAACACGTCACTGGCTGGCACAGTCTCCGTCAACACGTCTGCTCCGCTCCAAGCTCCAAACCAGACTCCTCGATTCTGGGTTCATTCTTTTAAAGCATCTCCCAGGCTCGCCTCTTATTATAGCAGCGCGTGATGATTTTTGATTACGAGAAAGGAGTGGTGCGTGGTAGCCGCGTCGCGGCAGCGCGCGTTACTAGCATTCGCGATCGCAGAGCGCTCTAATAATTTAGGATCCGCTGAAACGACAGATTCTGTTCGGTTTTTGCTACATATTTGCCACCAGATTACATTACGCAGATCCTGCTCGATTTTTTTTGCCTATCTGCCATCAGATTGCATTACGCAGATCCTGCTCGGTTTTTGCTGCCTATCTGCCGTCAGATAGCATTACGCAAATCCTGCTCGGTTTTTGCTGCCTATCTGACGGCAAACCGCATTACGCAGATCCTTCTCGGTTTCTGCCTCCAATTTTTCGACAGATTATGTCAGTTGACTTGCTCGGTTTTTGGCGACAATCTGCGTCACATAATATCAGCAGATCTTGTTGCTTTTCTGGTGACGATCTGCCAACATCATGACATTAGATATGACAAATTTTGCGTCAAAGTATCGTATCTGCCGATAAAAATTTGTAGCAGGCATCTGACGATCAGGTTTGGCTGACTGGGTACTTTGTAGTTTGTACAAGCTTAGTCTTAAGCCTGATCACGTAAAAATAGGGAAGGAACGACACATAGAATTGAAAGTTGTTAGACAAGTATTATTCTAATAAATGATAAAAGAGTCCTTGTGAACGCGTATTCAAACAGCGTTCTTTTACATAAATACTTATACATCAATGCAACAAACAGCTTTACAAATCATAGTCATATAAACACATAGCATAAATCATGTTGTTCTTGAACTGAAGTAAAAGCAAATGGACTGTATCTTGAAACTTGTATCTTATTTAGAATCAAGCAAATCAAAACGTTGATATCTCGTTACTGTGCATCGGAGTATAGAATTGGGATAAACTCTGAAATTAATATAAGTGTGGTAGTCAACATTGGCAAATATCATGGCAAAGAATTACGTCAGCATGCGTAATATCTTAAGATTATCGTGGTTTTAAGCAGAAGGCAATAATTTTTACAAATATTGTTTATCGCGAATACTTTATGAATATAAAGTATTGACAATTGGTCATACTCATTGAACTTTAGTTTGTGATACGAACTTGTAATATATTGAACTTGAAATGCTCACACTCTCATTTAAATATAATGTAATCATTATGGAAATGAAATAATACCCTTACTATAAACACATTCATCATAACGTTATTCAACCGTATTACAACGTTGAAAGAGAAACAATGGAAATTCCTTGAAAAAGATGTGCAGTCATCATGCACAGAGATTTACATCTCGTCTGTATCAATGTGTCTAGCGTTTGAATGAACTATAGCGCCCTACTCGACGACATTCCATGGCCAGTGGTGCACATGAATGAAAAAAGAGAAAGGCACTTCCGAAACTTACCGAAGGATTCCTCGTTAAGGGGAGGTTACCGTTCAGAGGCCCAAAAAATGCCTCAATTTCAGGAATTTTTTTTTTATATAAAATAAATACATTTGGAAAAAACTTTTCGCGGCTTTTGTTTGTACACAAATGAAGACTAATTTAGAATTTTTTTGGAAGAAAATAATTAAAAATGGCGGCTCCAGCTCTCAGTCCACGAAGTCGCACACGGCGTGGTTCTATGTGCGCGGAGCATTCCACAGCCTTTCCAGTTGATGTGAAACAAAAAAAACATAAGAATTATTAAAATAGATTAAATTTGGGGGGCCTTATCGTTTTCCGATTTTTAAAAAACCCCCGTATAACAAAATGGTGGCCGTTTGAAAAAAAAACCTCTTTTTTCCCTGTTTTCTTTTTGCTTCAACGTTCGAAAAGAATTATTTGCAATCAATTTTTTGAAAAAAACGCTTCGTGAAGGCCCCCTAAATTAAATTTCCTTTCTTTTGCACCGTCATTTATTAAAATCGGTTCATCCGTTGAAGCTGTAGAGCGCTCCGCGCGCATAAACTCGCGGCTTCGTGTCATGGGAGCTGGAGTCGCCATTTTGAATTATTTTTGTATGAAAAAAATATGAACTACTCTTCATTTGTATTCAAATAAAAGCCACAAAAAGTTTTTTTCAAATGTGTTTACTTTATATTAAAAAAAAAATTCCTAAAATTTATGCATTTTTTGGGCCTCTGAACGGTAACCTCCCCTTAAGCATATCTTAGCGAAACGCGATCCTCGGTGAAACGCTCTTTATTTCAGAAGTGTTCTCGTTACCTTTATGAAATCGTTCCCTCTTACTGCGAAGCAGGGACTCTGGTATGATCTGTGGCAGACCGCTTAACATGGCTTCTCGAACTTCCTCGTTAGAGTCGAAGGATCTCGACGATCCGCCATCTCGACGATCCGCCTTGGTGAAATCGAAGGATCTCGAGAACAGCTGTCTCAATATCTTGTTGAATGGGCGTCGTGCGACAGAATCAGATCTCGGTGGACGCTCTGCTTCTCGCTGCGCTTGTCGGGAAGATGATCCGCTTATCCGATCCAAGAGTTTCAGGCACAGACTCGCCTCGAAAACAAGTTACTTCTCGCCTCGCAACACAATTACACACGGACCCGATGTCCGTCCGAACCCGACAAACAACGAGAAACGAATGTCGTTGCTACGCACCGCGTGGACTGTTTCGAGTCCACCCCGTCCGCGCGTCTATCCTCAAGCCGGGAAGTGGCGCTGCCCGCCGTTACTGTACGCTCGCGATGATATCACGAGTGCTCGCTACTCTACCTCTCCTCGGTCGATAACTCTCAGTGCTCTCATGCTTTAACTTTAAACATAGTTAAATCCTGACAGGAAATAAGCCCATTTTTTTAACTTACTTGAAATTGCCAAGGGTATCTTTTTGTTAGGATGAAGTATGTACGTCAACGGCTTGTGATCTGTTCTTAGCATAATTTCTCTGCCGTAGATATAATTATAAAATTTCTTGAATCCAAACACGATAGCTGTTGTTTCTTTATCTATGATAGTTTTAAGTCTTTCTTTTTCTGGAATTACTTTGGAGGCGAATGCAATAGGCCTCTCAATGCCATCTGAGTATTTGTGCGACAGTATAGCGGACAGTCCGTATTGTAACGCGTCGCATGCTAATATCAATTTCTCCTTCGGGACGTAATGTGCTAGTACTTTAGGAGGTACAATTTTTTTTTTAATCCACTCGAAAGCTCGATCACATTCCGCTGTACATACAAACTTATCTCTACGTGTACAATCATACAAGGGTTTTAATTTATTTGCTCGTTGGGGTAGAAAACGCTTGTAATAATTAACTAATCCTAAAAAAGATTGTAGCTCTTTTAGTTCTTTAGGTGGACGCGCTTTGAGTACCGCTTGTACTTTAGCTTCTGGTTTATGCAGACCCCTTTTGTCAATTTTAAATCCTAATATCTTCAATTCTTTTCTAAAAAAATCACATTTATCCGCGTTTACTTTTAGCCCTGTATCTTGTAGTCTTTGTAGCGTCATTTTTAGTGTAGCTTAATGTTCGTCCCTTGTTTTTCCCGTGCAATATATATTATCCAGGTAAACTACAGTACCCGGTATTCCTTTCAAACAGTTTTTCATCTTCTTCTAGAAATCCCCTGGCCCGGAAGTTACTCTCTCTGGCAGTTTTTTGTAACGATACAATCCTAAGTGTGTGATTATTTCCAGATAGTCCCTGCTTGATTCTTCCACTAAGATTTGCATGTACGCATGGGTCAAATCAATTTGTGAGAAACTCTTCCTTCCTTGGAGTTTTGCAAAAATTTCATCAATGAGCGGTAGGGGGTGTTTATCAATGACAAGTTGCGGGTTTACTGTTAACTTAAAATTTCTACAAATTCTTAGAGTGCCGTCTCTTTTTGGAACTGGTACAATGGGTGTCGCCCACTCACTTATCTCTATTTCTAAGTGCCTTAGTGACTCTAATCTTTTAATTTCTTTACCTACTTTTTCTTGCAATGCAAATGGCATGTGCCTGGCTTTTAACGCTACCCACAAAACATTAAGATATACTCAGTATATACATTGTATATACATCCATGTATATTACATGTATCATGTATATACTTTTGTGATGCACTGTACATATCTGGGATGTGTACTGAATGTGCAAATGTTACCACTATGATGTACATTTTAGCCCCCTATTCTGTAACGCTTAACGATGTTGTTATCGAACGATTGTCGTTAATGAACAACTTTTCCTATTCTATAAGTAATGACTATTGTTCATTAACAACAAAATGGCAACGAATTTGTCATAAACTTAACAACAGCTGGAGAGGTGTTGTTAAGAGAAATCGTTATAAGACGCACTTAACCTATCACATTCAAGCCATGATATATATCATGTGGTATACATATATGTAACAATGAGATAAATGCGTACGTTTTGTGACAACATGAACGAGGAATTAATTCAGGCACTGGTGCAGGAGTTGAAAAACAGGTAAGCGTTGTTAATGTATGTATGTATGTATGTGTATATATATTTATATATTTAATAGGTATATATGTTTTTCTAGAAAATATAAAAAATGATTTAATTATATATACATACTTATAAAATTGAATTATTTTTTGTATTTTCTAGACAAGAAGTTAAAAGAATAAATAGAAATTTAAGAGATGCGAGTAATCCCTTTGAAACTCATGAAGAATTATTTAAGAAATTATACCGTTTGGATGTGCAAACCGCTAGAGATCTGTTTGATGAACTTGTACCATTTCTTAATAAAGGACAAAGAAATACAAGCATTCCACCAGTTCTTCAATTTTTTTCAACCATAACATTTTTAGCTCATGGAAGCTATCAGAAGTCTGTTGCGCAAGATGAAACCATTCCTTGTTCCCAACCAAGTGTTAGCAGGCATCTTCATAAAGTGGTGAACACAATGGTATATCATTTGGGCAATCGGTATATACGATTTCCTCAAACTCCTGAGGAGATAATTGCAACAAAACAAGGATTTTTTTGAAAACATGGCATACCCGGAATTGTAGGTTGCATTGATTGTACGCATATTAAAATAGTACCACCAAGTTTCAGACAGCTTGGATATCCACCCAACGTTTTCGTTAATTGGAAGAATTTCTACAGTATAAATTGCCAATTGGTTAGTTAAAATATACCTTTCTTTAATATATATTATGTCATTATGTGTTAATAATATTGAATGTTATTTTAGATTTGTGATGTAAACGGAAAAATACTAGCTGCAGATTCCCGTTATCCCGGCAGTGTTCATGACGCTGCGATTTGGACCATGAGTAATACAAAAACCTTTTTGCACAATAATTTTATACAAGGTGATGAAGCAACTTATCTAATAGGGGATTCCGGATACCCTTTATTGCCTTATCTATTAACACCAATAAGAAGTGCAGCACCAAACACTCCAGAAGGGTTAGATACACGAACACATCAACAAATTAGAAACTGTATTGAAAGAACGAATGGATTGTTAAAAGGTGTTTGGCGATGCTTGCATCCGGATCGCGTATTACATTACCATTCAACTTTTGCTGCGCAGATTGGTTACGCTTGCATAATACTCCATAGTATAATGAGAATACGAAATATACCTGATAAGAAATATATCATCAAATACTTTAGATTGTATTATATTATTATATTATCTCTTGTTTTACACATATTATGAATAATAGTAATATTTGTTTTTTAGTTGATGATGAACTTTATGTTGTAATGGAAAACGATGACGATATATTTAATGTAAACAATGGTGAAATTAATGATATGCAACTTCTACACAGAGGACAATTTGTTAGAAACAGAATTGTAAACGACTTCTTTATGTAATACATATTTATTCAATAAAAGTACAAATACAAAATAATATTAAAATAAGGAAATATAGGCAATTCATGTTTAGCAACATAAACGTTTAAATGTTAACAGGTATAGAATAAATAAAGCAAAGCCCTGTTAAACTGTGTAATGTAACATAATTAAATAAAACACAATAAGTTTTATAATCTAAATTTATAGAACAATCTACTAATTCCATAAGTTACTCCGACAAATAAAACTACCAATACTGTTTATAATACTGTTTATAGAAAATTTATAAAATAAACAACATAAAAACGCTTTGGTATGCTCAACATCAAAATATAAAATAATCGTTATCCTCTAACAAAAATATAACATAATAGCAATTGTTTAGGTAATCGGTATATAGAATTTCCTCAAACTTTCGAGGAGATAATTGCACAAAATAAAGATTATGATCATATTACTTAAGTTTAAATTAAATTATAAAAATTAAATTTATGAACAGACCTTGATAACACAAACATTATAATAGTAATGTAAGCACACATACATTAATTGAATTAGTCAATAAAATATTAATAGAAGCAGTTGAGCAAATAATACAAGTTACATAATAAAATTAAAAGAGACTTGCTAAGTGATGAAAAAAATGGCTCTTATTATACCGGTTTTTAACGAAATTTTCATATATTTATACATTATTCTGAATCGGAAGCATCGGAACTTACAACAAATTCGAAATCTGGATACTTTACGTGCATTTTCAGTCTTTCTAATTTGAATCTCTTAGCCGCATACTTCTCCATATTTTTAAGATGATCGCGGATTTCACATAGCACTTCAAATTTTTCAGTTTCTTTAACTTTATTGTCCGTAAGTTCGCGCAAAGACCCAATTAGATTTTTAGATTTATTTTTAGGAGTTTGTTTCTGCATAACTTTATTATCAAGCTTAATTTTTTTGCAAGATTTGTTTGCAATATCTTTATCACCAACTATTTCGATGACCATTTCTTGGTTATTTGGATAATCAATATTTGAATCAAGTGGTGTATTATTTTGTTTGGCAGGTTTCAAATTTACAATTGACTCGTAATTGCTTTCTGTCAATTCTTTATTTTCTATGTGTGTGTTGTGTGTTGTTTGCGTTTGTTGGTCGTCGGCTAAAAATTATTTTGTATTTATAAGCTTAAGTTTACAATATTTTTAGTTCGTATAAATTGCTTCTTACCTATTCCAAATTGCTCAATACCACTCATACCATCCACTACAACACGACCAATAATATCTAACAATATATTCTCTAAATCAGTCAATGGTTTTACTTTATTTTCCTTATTTCCAGTTTCCCGTTGTGCCATTTTTAATTCACGAGATTTGCTTTTTACTTGCGATTTCCAATAAGTGAATACCTTGATAAAAATGTAATAAATATTAATTAAGTAGCACACAAAAATTATAAATTGTTTTGTTGTTAAAATTTACCTTTTCCACTCTTGGACTGACTTTACTGGTCCACCAGAAGCATTTAATTTTTGGCAGAGATTTTGCCATGATTCTTCGATAATATTAGGTTGCGTTGCATCAAATTTGGTTTTTCTAAATGCTTGATTTGCACGAAGTTCTTCCAAATACATTTCGTATTGCCTTCGCGTAGTTTTAGCAGCTCGTTTTCTTTTTTCTTCACTATTACTTATTTTCTATAAATATACACAATTACAGTTAAACTACCTGTTTATGTATGTGTGTAACGATAATTATGATTATTTATAAATATAATTTCCAAAAGAGAAGAATATGAATAGTTTCAACACAAAGTACTTGCAGGAATGATAAAATAAACAATTAAACGTTTCACTTTAAGAGGTTATAATGAGAAATCATACACTAGTTTCTGTTAATACTGAAAATTAGAGAATATTTATGATAAACTATATTACCTGCATGGTCCAATATTCTCTGCCGGTACTAATATCTACAGTTTATGTCACGTATACTATAGACTTTAATACTCACAGTGATTGGAACACTGACTATACATATTTCGATATCATTACGTGCTCTGCGCAGTACCATAGAAAAGCTGCGCAAAGCACGTAACGATATATTTAACGTTTACAGAAGTACCAACCTACTAAAAAAGTCGTTAGGCGGAGGTAGTCGTTTGCTAGTCGTTTGGATTATAACGACATGCTTATAGAATAGCTTTTTGCAAATTATCATTACGCGGTCGTTCGCGGGACAGTCGTTATCGTACAAGTGTCATTTAATAACGACAAATTACAGAATAGGGGGCTAAAAAGGTGCTTTGTATATACACATGTACATCAAACGTATATGATTTACACTACCTATGTATATTCCCATAAAACATTAGGATATATGTTATGTACATACACTGTACGTACATCCATGTATATACTTTTGTAATGCAATGTACACACAGAGGATGTGAAATAAATATGCAAATGTTACCGAAATTATGTGCATTGAGGGTTCTTTGCATATACACGTGTATATAAAATGTGCGTGATTTACAATATCTATGTATATATTTGGAGATTTATTCGTATATCACATGTATATACATACGATATACACTGTATATATACATGTATATACAGGGTATATCGTATACAAAAAACCATATATTTATGTTTACAATGTACGTGTACGTTTCGTATTACAAATATGGAAGACACAGCTTCTAATAACTTTCAAATTAAACTTATAATAAATTGCAACATATATGCTTATAAAGTTATCCTTATATGTTAATAATTATGACAAACTATAGAAAACATACATATATTTCAAATGTACGTGTATGTTTTGTATAATAAAATATGGAAAACAAAGCTTCTAATAATTTCAAATCAAATTAAACTTATAATGAATTGCAACAAATATGCTTATAAAATTAATCTTAAATGTTAATATTGCCTAAACTATAGAAAGCCGGTATATCTTTGACAAGTTACATTGCACAGTAACATACATCTTTTTTTATTTCAAATGCTGAATTAATCCTTACGCTGCAAACTTTGTGTATCCGGATTTTTTGCATTATTGAATGATTCTATTCCTTCGTCAGTTGTTTCTTTATTTTTATTGTTATTATTGTTAAAGCGATCCTTGCTCCTAACAAGCCATGTTTTTATAACATCGATTATTTCCAAATCTGTGCAGTTCTGAGCATTTTTGTTATGTCGTACGGCAGCTATAAAATATTCACAAATTAGCAAACACATCTCAAGGCTTCTAGGTACTCGCCGCTTCTATCCTTGTGTGATAACATCAGGAGCAAGAAATAACACGTTGAGAATCCTTGCGTGCAATTTCCAAATAAAAAGATATTTTCATAAAATAACACTTTAGATTGCTTCAGCACACTTCGAAAATACTCCGCTTCTGACGTCATCAAACAATAAGGATAGAAGCGGCGAGTACCCAGAAGCCTTAATTTACAAATCTTTATTATTAGTAATAATATCCGTGACAGAATCAGAAAACTTAATAAAAACTATTTAATAATAGTAATGTAACAGAAATTAATAAAACTTACAAAAAATAGTAGTTGCAATAGTCAAATTTTTGAAAGCTTTTTTCTTTTTAGCTCCTTCCCAGGAATAACACATGCCAACTTTATTGGTGAGAACACGATACATTATTCTTCTTACAATATCCTTAACATTTAATGCTCCGATGCGACTTGGATTTTGAGACTGCAATAATGAAAGAAATGCAAATTATCTAATATTTTTATTAGATTAGATACTATCAATTTAATTAAAATTTATTAAATATTTTTTATTATTACATAAATGCTGTTTTAAAGAATTGTCTTTATAGCATCCACACACACACAATTAGAATATATAGAGGAAAGTCCCCGATTATGAGATACCACATCTATTTTGTATGATTGCCGGAAGTCTATGGGCAGAATTGAAAAATATAGTAGGTCATTTTGAAGGAAATTTAATAAGCTTTAAGATGCTGAAATGTAAATTTTAATTTAAATATTAATTTTCCTGAAAATTAGAAAAATGTAAAAAATGAGCTTTCGGCAAAATCGAAAAAGTGTGCTCCTAATATGAGAAACCGCGGGAAATCGCTAATAAAGTGCAAAATACATCATATTGTAATTAGAAAACTTTATTTAAAGTTTCTGAAAAACAAATTTAATGGAGAAGCATATTTGCAACAATCGTAAATCCACTTATACCCAATATTGTACCTAATCTTCCCCCTCCACCCTTCCCCCTCAAATCAAGGTCAGCACACTTATAATTTCGTATGAACCTTTCCATTACGTTAATATAGTATTTTTTCTTATTTTATTACTGTATAATAACTTTCATACTCCAGCAACCCAGGAGTACCCTGAGTATCTCATGTTATGAGCCCCAAGTCTTGCGGTTTTACGATCACCAAATCTAATCTCTACAATGGAGCAACTCAACATATCCCGTGTTTTTCTATTAATACGACCTTACTCTGTCGCTGCATGCAGAACTCATTGCCAAATATTTATTAAATATATAATAAACAAGGTTTAAAGACTCATATCCATGGCACTTGACAACATCCAATTTCACAATTTCTTTCTCTGCAACGACCACACGCACGATCAAACAATGAATTTTCCACTAAATAGGTTTTACCCCAAGGGTAATAAGTACATGGTGGAACCAACAGATAGGGCCTATTAGTTTAGCAGAAACCTCGCTATCGCATATTAGGAGGCTATCTCATAATAGGGGACTTTCCTCTATAATAAAATCCGACAAATTCTCGGCGCGCAGTTAATATGTTGGAAACTTACGGAATTTCGGATCTTGTATCTCGAAATTTAATCAGTTATGATTAAAAATACGCACCAAGTACCGCGTTTGACTCTCATGGCCAATTATATTGTATTAGAATATATATAATAAATTAACAATATATGTTAAGACCGTTAAGATATAAATCAATACAAAGGAAATAGCCATACGGTCCAAGCTTAGATCTTAGGCAGCTCAATATAATTATTTTCTATATGTATTAATACGCGTATTTTTCCAACATATTAAACTGCGCGCCGATTATTTGTCGGACTTAAAACACAGCTATTGTTGGAACATTAGAAATTCCCTCTCCCTTCCCTAATTAAATCGATATCGATTTAATATTAAAATCACTGTAAAAACTTATTGCGAAAAATATTACCCCAGCCATTATAACGAATTAATTTTTATAGAGTTACACACGCATACAAAATTTTTTATTTGCAATTACATAATTTACCGTGAATTTTGAATTTCAGGATAGTTAGCAAATGTCAATCAATATTTTTCAAGACACCAAATTAGACATGTTTTTTTGCTAAACATATTAAAATTATTTAAATTCAAAGAATTGGCTCGTATTTGCAAAATAAATACAAAATAAGACCAAGAAGACGAGCAAAAAAGGATATCAAATTAATAATAATCATAAATATACATAAAATTGGACAAAAATACAAGAATAAATAGAATGTAAAAACAGTATATCAAAATAAATCAATAAGTAAAATACGTTAATATATTTATAAATATTGTATTTAATAATATATTATGTTATAATATGATCTCTGTTGATAATATTTTTTATACATATATTCATATGTATAAAAGATATTATTCATATGTATATAATCTTTTATACATATATTCATATGTAAAACAATAATGTAAATTTAATACATTTAGGCTGATTTTATTAAATGTGGGAAGAAAATATATAAAAATTATTAAAATTAAACATTGGATGACACTATTAGGTATATTGATAACAATATGATTTTTTTAAATAAACTCTTTTTAATATTTATAAATTTTATAAATATCATATTTTATGAGTGAAGAAAAGAATTTTCTTACCAACATTGTTCTGTTCTGTTCAGAGCTTGTTAACCAATTTTCTAATTGAGCCAAAAACTCATCATTCACTGGAAATAATTCTACAATATCAGGAACTTTGTTATGTATATATAGACTTTGTGATTCAGCTGCCTTATTTTTTATTAGCACATTTACACTTTCAGAAATGTCATCAATTTTTAGGCTGAGGTTATGTAATTCTCTGAAAACTCGTTTCTCAAAATCTAAAATGTAAATAGTAGTTATAATTTTATATAATTGTATATACGTACAAATGAGCATACTTAATAGTATGTTGTAACATACGAAATATGTCTTACCAGTACTATGTCCCAAAACCAGAGGAGATTTATGCTGCAGTGTTACTTTTACTGTAGAAGTAGCACAAGAGGTAAAATAAGCAATTGTTGAATAATCGTTATTATTAATTTGATTTTCTACGCCTCTCTCTTGAAAAAAATATAAGTTAGATATAATTACTTCTCATGTAATTTAAATTTTTTTTTATACATGTCTTTTCTTTTTAATTAGGGAAGGGAGAGGGAATTTCTAATGTTCCAACAATAGCTGTGTTTTAAGTCCGACAAATAATCGGCGCGCAGTTTAATATGTTGGAAAATACGCGTATTAATACATATTGAAAATAATTATATTGAGCTGCCTAAGATCCAAGCTTGGACCGTATGGCTATTTCCTTTGTATTGATTTATATCTTAACGGTCTTAACATATATTGTTCATGTCTTTTCTGTTATTAATTACCTTTATTATAAACATTGCCCTGGTTAGTAAATTCGAAATTTTCGGCCATATCTGCCTCTTCTGTACATGTAATAAAGCAATGTATGCATAATTAAATATGTTATGCGATGTAAATATTACTATAGAACTTTTTTATAATGTAATATAATCTTTTTCAATTCTCTTTTAATATGTTCAATAAACACGGGCTATTAATTCTTGCAAATAATACGCGTAAATGTAATATTATATGATTACCATATTCTTTACTTATTATTCCTTAATTGAATTTCTTCAATTTGAGGATATATTGAATTATTTGATGAAGATATTTCAGCCTCAGAAGACAATTCATATTCACTTTCAACTCTTTCACGGCCTTTCTTTTTATGTTTCTTACTACTACGTTTCTGTTTTAAATTTTCGTTATTGGAAGAAAGATTATTTGTGTTCTTCTTTATAGCTTTAGTAGCTTTCCTCTGTGCTTCTTTATAATCTTCTGTAAAAATATAAGTCATATAAATAATTTATAATACAATTTATAATACTAATATAATTTATAATACAATTAAAGTGACATTATATTAAGGAGGTTCGAGCATTACTTGTGAGTCAAAAATGCGATTGAAATAAATGTCATTACAGCGATCCCGAATTATATGCAATATTAGTATAATGAATTGTGGATGCTACTTACGTGCTATATTCTTCGTAAATTATTAGTGTATAGAATATTAACAAACATATACTGGGGTATGAGAGCGTCAACAACTCGGGAATCGCTTATTTGGCCAACATTACAGGTTAGAACCTGTCATTTGTGAAAATAAGCTTTCTATACTCGAAAGCCATCGTAGAGCCTTAATTTTTTTATATGATTTACATAAATACTTTACACAAATAATCGAAAAACTTGAGCAATATTGACCGTATAGTTATTTTGTAATATTGTTCAGAAGTTGGCCACTTTTAGTTTACCCTTATGGAGAAAGTCGCTCCGAGGTAGATTATCACTGGTTTAGTACACACTTAGCCACCTGAGGACTTTGAAAAACTAGCATTTGATAGATGAAACATCAAGGATTGTGTAAAGACTTTAAAAATCATACTTTACCATATGGATTGAAGGCTATATTGTCACAAAGTTTAGATCCTAGTCTAGAATGTTGGATAATAAGCGATTCCCGAGTCGTTGACGCTCTCATACCCCGGAATATGTTTGTTAATATTCTATACATTAATAATTTACGAAGAATATAGCACGTAAGTAGCATCTACAATTCATTATACTAATATTGCATATAATTCGGGATCGCTGTAATAACATTTATTTCAATCGCATTTTTGACTCACAAGTAATGCTCGAACCTCCTTAAAATAAAATAAATTTATATATTATATATTAATTATAAATTTTACTCCATTTGAAGACCTAACTGAGCAATACAAATAAGAGTAATTTTACATTGTAACACAAGTACAAATATATTTGTAAAATGTAAAATATTCTTAATATATTCTTGTATTATAAACATTTTATTAATATAACTTAATAATGTGCAAAGTTTATTATAATTTATAATACCATATTTTTATACTTATAAGATATATACTTTACCATAACAGCCCAATATAATAGCTCCATAGAGTATCCAATTTGCTTGAGAAGATCGCTTCTTTTTAATAAAATTTATTACTATATTCTTTGCAGTACCTTCTGGTGGCCAATAACATTGTGATTTGTCGTTAACATACCACGTGTTTGGTACAACTTTTACTGCATTTTCAGCATCAAACTTTACAACGAGCCAAGGCATCTTCAATATTTTATAATTAAAAAGTATATATATATTTAAATATGCATACAAAATATTTAAAATTAACAATAATTACAAATAGGGTACATTCAGGAGTATGGACGCTCACTGAGCGGCCAAGTAGCAATTAAACATATAATTGGTTGGATTCAAAGGTAAGAACCAATCACATTCTACATTCTATTGCTATTTAGCCGCTCAGTGAGCGGTTGTGCTACTGGATACACCCATTTACATATGTAGGAATGGAAATAAAACGAATTTACCTTTGTAAGGTAGTACTACCAATTTTCTTTTGATTGAAATCAGTATTCCATGCTTCAAGTGAATTATTCTCCTTTTTTATAAATTGAATATCAAATAAGGATGACGAACACGGTTTTAAATAAAAGCCATCTTGCTTGCTATACCTGTATCCTATTATATATACGGAGTTTTCACAAAAAGCGATTGTCTTAATTTCAATAATTAAATTATTTTTTAATTCTACAAATCTGTCGCCTATTTTTGAAATATCTAATTGTAAGCAATAATGATTTGTCTGTGCTTGCCTATATTGTGGAGATGTGCAATTATTAATTAAAGGCCCATTGAAATGTTTTATTCGTAATTTCACAGAATCATTGCTTGTAATACATTAATACATTCAGTATTATTGCTTTCTTCAATCATGCGACGTATAACTTGTTGTAAAGGTTGAGCAGATTTGCGAACTTTCTTTTTTAAATATTGCATGAAATTTTCAAAAGAAAAGGCACTGAAATTATCAAGCAAACCATATAATTTTACACACTCACTTAAATGCACCAAGTTATGTACATTATCCCTTTCTAAAAAAGGCATGGGAAGTCTATTGTTGTGTCTTTTCTGTAATGCCGATTGGTTCTCTCATTGTGCTTACTTCGCGTGAGCTTCTATCATCGTATATTTTGACAGTTTTGTGTATTATATATGAAGGGGTTATAGTGTAATGTAGTAGTGTAATGTAATAATAGTAATAATATAATATTAAAACTAAATAGCGCGCGCGTAGCGCGCGTCTGTGATGTCTAGTGTGATACAAAATCTGGACCGTAAATTTTAATGGATTGGCAAACAAAATGTTTCATCAAGTCATGAGCATACAATACATAATTTTCTAATTTTTAGTAATATTGACTTATTATTATGGAACTTGCAAGGCTTAATGTAATAAAATTGTTATATATTTTAGGCAGTAGAACATCTTTTAAAACTATAGGACCAGTATATAGCAAAAATAATCTAAAGTCTGTAGCTTTATATCTTTTACATTTAAGTATAGAACGCGTTTTTTAGAAAACTCACGAGGAATATATTGCTTTAATCTTATAAGATTTTCGGCAATGTTATTAATATCACGGGCTCGTAATTTGTGAGGTGCTTTACCATAAATCCAACCATGTCGGCTGTGACAAAGAAGTCTTTTCACAACACCTAGTAAAAGATTATGCATGTAATCTATTGGTACGTTGTTTATCATATTAAAATTTGGTATATCTAATAGCATGCTTCTATCAGTATGATGCTCTGGTTGAACCATAGTTCTGAATCAGCTATCGGTTCTCTTGCGTAAATTTTCAGTCTCAGTAAAGCACAATACATTATTTAAAAAATCACTCTCTTGATTACATTTTGTGCATGAAAAATATCCTGTATGACTTTTGATATTTAAAGCAAATGATTTTGCAGGTGAATTACAAATTAACATAAAAATTCGAAAAGTATATATACAAGAATTTATTAATATTCCGTTGGTCGATAAATGGATACATTCATTAACAAAATCCTTGAAAAACTCATTAGTAGGCTTCCTAAACCATACAAAGCAATTAAAAACACATGTTTTATAAGTATTTCTATCAATTTTGGTGAGCACAAAATAGGCCAAAATAAACTATTAGTACTCTTACTCAAGGGTAAATCAGCAATATTAACAGCTAATAAAAACTCTTCATTTGGCTGTATGTTGATTTTATAATTTATACGAAATAAATTTAAAGTTTTCTCTATACCAAAATAATAATATGCTCCGTCAGCTAAAGGTGTTATGACTGTGTTACTAGGTGTTTTTAGAAGCGTTCTCGGATCTTTTGGTACATTGTCATATCCAGGTATTTCACGTATAATGGGGAATAGATTTCTCAATGCTAACAATTTTATATTATCCTTTACAGCCCATTTAGCTATTTTCGAGGTTTATACACACATAGCGATACTTCATTTATAGGATTCTCAACATGCCTAGTATTACTACATGGTATGTTATTAATATCATAGTCCGTATTATTAAATAATTCACTGTTACATGAAATATTAATATCTACATTATCGTCGCTATCTACATCATTGTTGCATGAATTTTATTATCATTTGCGATATCTTGAATACTATTATCATCTATATTAATGTTATGAGAATCGAGAGATGACTCAGGCTCGTTGTAAATAATTGCTTAGGATTAATTAATTTTTATTTTAAGCTTTCTAGAGAACTTCATTTTATGCCTTGTTTCAAGCTTGTCCATGGCTAAAGAGGTTATAAGAAGGTTATGAGAAAAAAAGCGAATTATACAGAGGGCAAAAGAATAAAAAACACGATATCGAAGTATATACTATGTATATTATAATATATACTTATCTTCGAAAAATCTTAATAGAAAGTTTGCCGATAGAAATAGGAAGTTGGCGGACACTGCGAACGCGAACGTGCGCGCGGACCAAAGAGACTTCTAGAAGCGCTAGAGAATCTCTACTGCAGACAGTAAGCGCGGGAGAATTACGATCGAACAATAGAATATCGACCCTAAGACTCCATATATGGCAATGCATTGCATCGTTTAAGGCATCTGTTTATACGTCGCTATAATATATATTGCTTCTTAATGATAAATTGCCGCTAGTGATAATTCCGCTTTTTTTTTACTTAACATTACATCTAAATATATAATAATTGTTATAGTGGTGTGAGTTTAGAAAGTTGTCAACACTGGAAAACGCGACAGTGCAATGAACGACACGATTGAGCTAGCTGGTTGTAACAAGTCTATAAATAAATAGCTTTCTACTAACTGCATATTCTTTACTACCGAATATAACATGGTGCCAGGTGTTGGTACGAATGGTCTTTTAATTAATATCTAATCGAAAACCATTCGATATAAAACACGAATAGTCCTATATATACATCGGTGAAGTAAGGTTAGAGATCACCATGAGTGTTGACGATATGAACAAAATATTAACAGAGAAGTTACAAAGCTCTACAAATGTTTAACTCAACAAATGGCTTAATTTCAATCGCAACTAAACGTTAGGAAGGAGGGAGGAGGTTCAGTAGCGCAATCATCTAACCTCCAAGCGAGTGTGCCGTGGCCCCAGCCGTTAGAGATAGACAAAGGCGACGTCAGAGAAAAATTTCGAGTTCTTACAAGGACAGTTGGAATAAACTATGCGATTGCTACTGGAATTGCTTCAGTCGACCATGCCAGTTACACAGGAAATAAAATCAGCATCTTATTAGCCGCGATTGGGGTGGCAAGAGATAAAAAAGTATCTCAATTTCCAGTTAACAGAAGAAAAAAAGGATACTACCGAAAATGTTCTAAAACTCATTGAAGCAAGTCTCACGACAGCCAACAAGAATGTTATCTGACAGGTATTTTTTTAACACCGCAATTCAACAACAGGACGAATCTTTTGACAACTACTTTATCAGACTTAAAAACTGATTAAGAACTGTAAGTATGCAACAATTTCAAGATGATTTGCTAAAAGATAGGATTGTCGTAGGCATTAAGGATAACGCTCTAAACGTAAACTTATGTCAAGACAGATTTAACTATGAAAACAGCTACTGAAGCATGTAGAGTACACGAGATCACGGAGTAAGCAAGTTAACTCTATGCAAATAGACGAAAAGTATTATCGACAGTGAATAAATAATAAGGACAAAAATGCTACAAATACATCAAAGTTATGTCGGTACTGCGGCAATGCACATGCATTTGTAAAAGGCGCATGTCCAGAATTCGGTAAGACATGCAAATTTTGCAAAAAGAACAATTACACCGAAAAGAAGAAACAAAGTAATCCAATTAATTACAAGATATTTTATACTTTATTCTAGCACATTTTGACATAAAATATAAAATATCTTGTAAACTATTCAGTTTTTGGTAACTGTACGTTTATGTACTGTCACGGCTTTTCGACCTGGAGCAAAGGAACGCCAGAGAGTCGGGTGATAGGCCTCTTAGGGTTAATCCCTCGCGCGAGTCAGGCAACTTTAGAACAATTCCGTTGGGCGCCAGGACGCGATGGCCCTCGCGTCCCCTAATTTCCTCGAAAACCCCCTACCACGCAAAATCGCGAGAACCAGAGCCTGTCACCGAGGTGGCCAGCCCGCGCTCGACCTAACGGTGGTGAGTGGCAGGGTAGAGTCAGGGCGGCGCGGATTCGTC